>PVKH010003269.1:0-25273 GCA_004027955.1 Chaetophractus vellerosus
CTGTGGCTTTCCCTGACTTCTCTTTATAAAACCTCCAGTAACATGAATTAAGACTCAACCTGATTTTGATTGGCCACATTTAATGGGATCTTAGAAGATTCTTTTCATAAAAGAGACCATACATACTTCAACCAATAATACATCTTTACAATTGGCTTCACACTCATAGAAACACATATTGAGATTAAGAACATGTCTTCATTGTGGTCCATAATTTGATCTACAACAGAATAGAAGCTTTGCCAATAAAACTATATTAAAAAAGAAGGAAGTGATTACAACAAAAGTAAGGATTGTAGGTGCCTTCAGAGCGGTAGGAAGATATCAAGTAAAAATAAAGTTGGTCACGTTCATTCAAAACCATGCTATATTATGTAACAGCAGTAAGGCTAGATAGTTAGATGCCTGGGACCATATCATACCAATGTAATACAGTGCTTTTAGAAAGGAACCACACAGCAAAACAAGAAGCCTGTATCAAAAACAATTCTCCCTGCCTGGCAGAATTCTAATTAGATGTAGTTGCATTATATGTGGCACTTTTGCTCTGGGGCAGGCCCTTTCACCATTGGGCTGCTTTCCTGGATTTTTTTCAGTTCCCTATGTAGGTTCTGCCTCTTCTAGATAGATACTTATCACCCTCCTCAACATCTTCATCTAATAGGTAATGCCCTGCCTCTTTCTTCTAACATGGCCTTGTGCTGGGTGGGAACCCTACTGTGAGACAGGCCTTTTCAAGGCCAGTTATAAATGGTTACCTTCCTTGGTAACCCTGCAAGTACAGCTCCTCCCCAGTTTGCAGCTTTCTGTCTCTGTAACCATGAGAAAGTCACTTTACCACCATACACCTATTATTAGGTGGACTTAATCTTTGGCTCCCAAACAGCCATATCAGAAGGTAATCAGTGTATTGTGACAGGATTAGCAGAAGGTCAGTTGGCCAATCCAGACTGGGCTAAACCAAGCCCAGGTTGACCCCTTCTTGTAGTATCCCTTCCCCAGAGATGAAGGTACAGCCTGAAGGTGCTTCCTGCTGACTTCCGGTCTCACACCTCCTCATCTCAAGTAAAGAGCTACTCACACAAAAGCCCTTTCTCTCCATGCTCACACTTGTGCAGAGGTGCGCATCTCCACGAGATTAGCACAGCAAAGTTTACAGACACAGCCTGTAAAGGTGGATCAAGGAAAGGAAATCTCCCCAGGCACTACTGAAACAAGTCTTAGAACCATAGCTTTGCCTCAGTCCCCCATAGGATTTGCTTTGCCATTTTCATTTAGAATCTCAGGCTACAGAGCTCTGTTTTAAAAAATGGCTTTCTTAGGGATAATTGATGCATTATAAGATGGACCTTAAAGTTTACGTTCACGTGTTTTTTCAGTTGAAACAAAGGAACAGTCTGCTCCAAAGGAAAATCCAAGTATCAACTTCCGGTAAAGCAGAAAGTGCTTTCTGCTTGTGAATAACAGTTCCAAGCAAAATCTTTAAACTGTTACTCCATTTCTGTCAAGGACTATAAAATGAGAAAGCTTGCTAAGATATTCTTTATGACTCTTTTGGACAGTTGTATGAGTCCATGTTTCAGATATTTCCCAAAAGAATTAAAACAAGAAAAATAATTAGCAGAGTCTCACTGTTTGTCTTCAGTCGGGGTTCTGTTCTTTGGTATTCTTCCTAATTGTGAGTCCTTGAGTACATGGACAAGAGCGATTGCCTGAAGAGCCAAGTGTGGGAGCACCATGCCTAGATGGAAGGATCTAGAAGCCCATCACTTTGGTTACACTGTGGTCACTGGGCTGGTGTTGGCAGCATCAGTGAAGAAGTAACAGTTGAAGATGAATTGATCCCAGCTTCCTAAAGTAAATTTCCACTTTTGAAGCAAAAAGAGAAAAGTTGTAAATGCATGTTAGTAGCTTTCTCCAGGTGACTTAAGTTAGCCACTAAACTGGCAGTTGTTACCGATGTGTTCGCTAAGAATTTCAGTAAGTTCCAGAGTAATTCAGTGAGGCAGAGCAGACTCTTTGTTTCCTTATCCTAACATGCTTTGCAGGGAACAGAAGTCACCTTGGGTGTGATAATGTGGGAGAAACTAGTCTTAATTAAAATGCAGTGGCAGTTTGCATATGCTTTCCTCATTGTTAACCCCTGCAATTTTTTCAAAGTGAATTTGCAAACCCCAGGATAAACAGAAAACAAAGCTCATTATCTCACAAATGGGAAAAAGAATTTGCAAAAACACAAAAGAACTCCCTTTAACTTTCTTGCTTGCACATTCTAGACTGATTCCCAGGATATATTAACTCCAAAATGCTTTCTCCTCTTTTTCCCCCTCCTTTGTATCTTACTGTCACAGCATTCCATATAGATTAATTCATAGAACTATAAATACTTTCCCAGGTGCAAGACTTTTAGAAATTGATAGTTATGCTAAAACTACTGAAGCTTTGTAATTAAATCACTGATAAAAATAACCCATATATAAATCAAGTAAGTGATGTATAAATTTATAAATAAATGTATAGCATATCTATATCTATATATCTCTTATTCAGCACATGCTGGCTGATATACTTTGGGGTTACATTTGGCTCAGGTTGGAGACAATATCCAGTCATTAAAAACTTTGTTGGAAGAACCGCCAAGCCTCATTTGGCAACCATAGTGATATGTGACAGTCTTTAATGAAATATCATTGCTTTTCAATTAAAATTTTATATACTGGAGGTTTACTTAAATTACACCAAATAATTTTCAAATCTAGAGCTTAGTGAGGCATAAGAGAATGAACTCTGTGCTACTTCGAAGCATTCATGTTAAGTCTTCATCGTTATTATTCATCATTTTAAAAAATCACTTTTCCCCCAAATAATAAATATTGAGAGAAATGAGTATTCTATAATACATCTATTTTTATTTTAAATGAGTTATCCATTTCTGAAGAGCCAAAAGAAAATTAAGCATCATCAAAAGTCCTATTCATCTTTTCCAAACTAGAATTAATAGCCTGTCATTTTACTTATGCAGTTCTTTCAATTCTGTTATTTTGGAACAGTGGTTTTCTGATTTGTTTCTTCCAATGGAGGCAGCTGACTGTACACTGTGGTTACCTGATATTTGTCTGGAAGAAGAGTTATCACCGGTTCATTGTGGGATATTATGGCCCAGAATCCTTACCAGTGGCTTGGCTTGAATCAGAAAAGAGGAAAAACAATCAGCACCTCCCTTTTTTTCAGGCACAATTATAACAGCAGCAGATGCTCACAGTTTTAAAAATACTGATTAAATGACTCAAACAGTCCTCTTAGATGAAACTGGTAGATGCCAGATTGTCATTATGAGACTAACCAGAACAGGAAAGACATTTTTAGATGAAAGCAGTGCTATATATTTATTTTTATTATGTGTGTGCATGTATATGACAAACTAATGGCCCTAGGAATTATCAAATTAGTAGGTTTTTGCATCTGCTGATTTCTCTATTTCTCAATCTCATAGTTAATTTATTTAACTGCCTTCTCATTAGGAGTTCTTAGCAAATAATAGCACCATTTAATTGGGTAGGCCTTTTATGCTTAGCAAAATTCTTCAAGAGCTATACCATATTACTTGAGCTTCACAATACTGCTGTTTACACTGGCTGATATCATTTTACTGGTAAAGAACCTGAAGTTCAGAGAAGGTTTATGACTTGCCTCAAGGATGCCCTGCCTTTATAAAAGCTGGAACAAAGAGAATAACTTCATTCCTAGGTGGATGATCTTTCTACTCTACCATATAGCCACCACAAATGATGTTTCTTCATGGATTGTGCAATTTGTCCTGAATTCAAATGCAAATATAAGAGCAATTTCTCATTCTGCAGCATTTGATGTGGGCTTCTTTGTATATAAACAGGTCCGATTGCTAGCCATCAAATACATGAATAATTATAATCAGAAAAAGTGTCAAAAATAACCAGCTGGTTATTGTAAGACCCTAGCCAGCTGATGGACTAGTTGAGAGACATTCACATAAAGGACTTAAGGAAGACAAGGCTGGAATGCTAGAGCTGTTCTTTCTCTTTGGCTGCAATATCAGGGGCACATACGCGGCTGGCAATTGTCCTCACTCACTTTCCTTCTATTCCTTCGCCTGCATCTCCCCCAAATTCCTCAGATTCCCCAACTGTCTTCTCAGTGACCTTAAATATTAAGAACATTGAAAAGGGTTAGAAGATATGATTTTCTATTCTGTCCTCACAGAATGTGTTTCCCCCTACTAAGAAGTAACAAATACCAGTGACAGCTTCTATCAGTACACCTTTACTTAATGTCAATGCATTTTGACATATATTATTTCATTTGATACTTGAGAGGATCTTTGTGAAACAGGCCAAGATAAAAGCCACATCTGAGAGAGAGACCACGGAGGCTCAGTGAGGTGAAGTGGTTCCTTCAAGGTCCCATTTCTCATAAAAGGAGGTCAGGAATAGTAATCCAAATATTTTTACTCCAAATCCAGGGTTCTTTTAACCATGTCTGTGAGACCAGAGAAACTTGCCCTCAAAGTATTATTTTGCTTCTTCTATGCTCTCTCTAGAGGACAGAAATACCTCAGAATTATTTCACAAAGCCATTCTCGCCTCTCTCTCGTAGACAGAAAAAGGATTCATCAGCACTTTTTCCCTTTTCCTATCCAGTCATCTAAAATGGTGACAGGAGGGCTCTTTCCATTAGAGAAATGCAAGCATGGGGCCAACCGGGGTAGGAGGCAGGTTTTGTGTTGCCTGAAACATACCATTTGGGCAGACCTTTTTAAGAAAAGTGATACAAAATTATACATAGACAATGAAGTATGAATGCAAATGTTTAGTTAAAATGAGTAAAGAAATGCCAACAAATAACAAATTTTAAAAATCTGACAAACATGGAAAAATCCAGAAACCTAACATTTTCTTTATTTATTTACTAACAAGTTTCTAAAAATATGATTTTCCTACAATATCCTCTTCATATGACAAGGATTTTGTCATATAATTTTCAATAGAGAAGGCAAAAATTGCATGCAGCTTTTCCACTGGCATGTTTTTCCTTTACCACGCACGTACTTTGGGAGTCAGACCTGGAAGTCACGTTCATATTTCAACAAGACCTCGGGCCTCGATCTTCAATCTTCGGGTTAGGTCAAGCAAGAGTAGCGGGAAGGAAGAGCATTCCTGGAAGCCATTTCTACACCAAGAGGGAGAAGAAGGAAGGGAGGGAGGGAGGGGGGAAGGAAGGAAGGGGCTAGTCAGTGCCCACTAGAGGAAAAGCTCAGTGACTTTCCAGGTAAATAGCTAATACATCCCTAATTATTAGTACAGAACATGCACACAGCCACATTCAAAAATACCCCCACGCTGCTGAAACAGGATCAGCAGTAGCCTATATGTGCCTCTTGCCTGAGAAAGGGTAGCAGATGGTTGTTTTCCCCATAAGCACAGAGCAAAAAGAAACCTGCTCTCTGAAATAGCCCTAAGGCCCTGACCTGATTCAAAATGCACACACACACACACACACACACACATTGCCACACAACCTTCGCTATGCCAGGCACTAGGCTAAGCGGTGGAGACACAACAGTGAACAGGGCAGCCTCCCATCCAAGCTCACTTTCACTGTTGAGCCAATTGGGCACCTGCAGGGAATCCCTATTCCCAGGTGGGTATAAGATCCTGGGGTGGGAAAATTCAGTTTCCCGGGAATCCCTGAGCTATTCTTTTCTCAGTGGTTTTATGGACTCCTTGACTCTGGACTGAAACTAGAAGTAACCGGAAGGATTAGCATTGCATAGAGGCACATTCTCTCACTGACATCTGGCCTCCTGGGCCCTTGTATCCTGTGGCAATAGTGATGGTAGCCACATAAAATTACAGAAGCACTTTAAGCCAGAAAAGAAATAGTTCCTCACGTGTACTCTCTATGGCAGTGCTGGGCTGTGCTACCCTATTATTTCTAAATCCATACCATAGCAGGAAAATGTGTTTGTTGCTACTGTTGTTTTTCTCTTTCTTTGCCTGAGCTAAAAAATGCCTCTTACAGGTGAAATTGTCTGAATTGCTTCCTGGAAACAATCACTTTTGCTTTTTATCTCCTGGGCTCCAGAAGGTGTTTATGAATCACATTCCCAGTCCCAAACTGGACTACTTTAATTCATTTAATTTACTTACTTATATACCAGATTTTCCACAAAGGGAGTCAGCCAGAATATAATCTTGACAGCTTGAGTCAGTGTGGTACAACACAGAGAGCACAGAGTTCAAGGGCAGGCTGGCTTGAGTTTGATTCCAGCTCTGCTGCTGATTAATCATGCAGCAATTTAAGCTACATTTAAGCATTTTAAGTTTTCTGAGCTTCAATTTTCCCTTCTGTAAAATGGGGTTGATGATACCTACTCTGTATGGTGATGGGGAAGTTTAGGATAATATCTGAAAAGCACTTACAGGAGCATCTAGTAGATCCTGGACAAACAATAAATGGCAACTACTATTTTCAAATTCAAAGGAATTTACAAAGTCAGGTTTTGGGGTCAGCAAAATCTCCTATACTCTGCCCTTATTAGATGTATTGGCTTTTGCAAGACTTTTAGATGTGTTGGTGTGTATATGCTCTATGTGTTTTATTTCTTCTTCCTGTAAGTACAGCTTGTATTACAATGTCAGGGAAAAAACGAGTGAATCATCCAACCGTTATATGAGTCCCAGAAGATTATTTTTAAAATTAGTATGCATCTTCCAATTATTTATAAATTTGAAATCTTTTTTTGAGGGAGGTTTCCATTCCATTCCATTTATTTTATTTTTAATTAGAGGTGTGGGCTTACAGAACAATCATGCATAAAGTACAGGGAAACCTGTACCACCTGGCATTGGTGTGGTACATTTGTTACAACTGATGATAGCACATTTTAATAATTGTACTATTAACTGGGATACCATGGTTTAACTTAGGGCTCACTGTGCCGTGCAGTTCCATGAATTGTCCTAAATTTTTATTTTAGTAACACATTTAACCTAAAATTTCTCCTTGTACCCATATTCAATATATAATTAACTGCTGTCAATTAGTTTCACCATGTTGTGCTACCACTCCACCATCCCTTATCAAAACTTTTCCATCGTCTCAAATAGAAACTCTGTATTTTAAGCTTTAATTCCCTATCTCCTACCTCTACCCTGTCCCCCAGTAACCTGTATTCTAGACTCTGACTCTTTGGGTTTGCTTATTCTTATTATTTCATATCAGTGAGATCATAGAATAGTTGTCCTTTTGTGTCTGGCTTATTTTACCCAGATGATATCTTCACGGTTCATCCATGTTGTTGCCTATATCAGAACTTCATTACTTTTTACAGCTGAATAATATTCCATTGTGTGTATGTACCACATTTTATTTGTCCATTCATCAGCTGATGGACACTTGAGTTGGTGCCATCTTTTGGCAATGGTGAATAATGGCGCTATGAACATTGGTGTGCAAATATCTTTTTGAGTCCCTGCTTTAAATTCTTCGGTGTATATACCTAGAACTGGTATTGCTGGGTCATATGGTAATTCTATACTTAAATTTCTGAGGAACTGCCAAACTGTCCTCCACAGCAGCTGCTCCAGAAAATTTTAAAAAATATCAGGAACTTTTCAGCAGAATTTTAGACAAGTACTCATTTGATCAATCACATTTTGAGGCACGTTTTCATCACTGCCTATTGTTTCTGTGACAAAAACTTGATATTATAAACAACACTCTCATTTTAAGAACCTTATTTTATGGCATCAAATTATCCTTCCAAAGCTATAATCTTTTGTTTGTGAAATCATAATTTATTTTCATGGAAATATGATTATGATTTCAAAAAAAGGAACAAATAGGATAAACAGATGAAACTTTTTAAAAGTATCCTTTTTCATGCAAATATCTCTAGAAATAAAATGAGAGTTGAGAAAATAGAAAATGCATGATGAGCAGGCAAAATTGTGGCTAAATATACCGTTTCTAAAATTTTCTCAGCTCCAGGTACTTGAATGTACATGGGTCATTTATGGTGACTGTGGGTGTGAACTCTGCAGTCATTCTTTCCAACTCATTTGGGGATACTTTCAATATTTTGCAAAATTTTTACCTTAATTAATTCTTACATTTTACTGTTCCTGTAGTGGATTTTGTTTTGTTTCTGTTTTGCTTGCTTTTACTTTTCAAACTCTAATTTCATCCAAATGGATGAAATTCCTGAAGGTCACATTTGTGTAAGGATCCATTCTACAAATTACATTGTAAATCATTGCCTTTCTTACATTAGGTATTTAAAATAGCCAAACATATTAATTTAGAACATTGTATATAATACTTATCTATTGATTGTGATAGATACACTGTGACTAACTTCTCCAATCTGAATTTTTCCCTAAAATTCTTTCAATTACTTTTTTATCATATCCAATGATATTTTTTCTAAATATTTATTGTTGACCCTACTTCATTTTTCCGATTTAATGATCCACCCAACTCCTTCTTGATTCTTTCTCCTTCATTGGGGTCTCTGACATGCCTCTCTCATGGTTTTCTTTCTAGATCTCTGATCACTCCTTCTCGCTATCTTTTCCATGCTTTCTTACATTGTTCATCCCCTAAATGAAACAATTCAGAAAACCTCCATTCTTGGCCTTTGGCTTTAATTTCTCTCATTCATGCTTTGGTAGAGTTCCCCTTGAAACTGATACCCCAGACTGCCACTGCTAATCAATCTCCCAAATCAACCTCTTTAGACTTTACTTTCTAATTTGCCCATAGGATTTTTCCTCATGGATATCCAAACATCATGTCATACACAATAATCCAAGGGCAACTTCTTTTTCTAAAATCTATTCCCCTTCTCCACCATTTCTTGCTGCGAGTGGCCTTAACATTCATTTAGCCTTCTAAATTAAAAATCATCAGTAAATATTTCATTTTCTCATCCTCTAAATCCAGTATATCACTATATCAAAACATTTCCTCATTTAAAATACCTCCTTTTTCCACATTCCTACTGCCAGTCCCATAGTCAGAGCCTTTCTCACCACGAACCATACATCTCCCAGCTGTCTCCTTATCTCATGGTTACTCAGCCTGACAAAGAGAAATAGACTGATCATCTCAAAACTGTCCATTAAGCACACCAGTCCCTATGCCAGGAGCATGATATATTCTCTGTTTTCCATCTCCCACTTCAATCCAATATCTTCTTCCCCATCTTCTTTGCACAGCCTGATTTCTGAGTAATTCCCATCATATGGTTTGTAATACAGTAGGCCTCTTTTCCCAAAAGTTTTCCTTTTGATCTCTCTCTTGTATCTTTATTCACACTATTCCTCTATCCAAGAAGATATACTTATTTCCAACTAATCAATTTTTACTCCTCCTTCAAAATTCACCAAAGTTCTCTGCTTCTGACAAGTGTAAACACAATGATCTCTCCCACTTTTAAATCCTATTGCATCAAATTACTAAACCATTTGGCACAACACTAAAACATGCCTGAGGCAGCCTGGATGACTCTTTTAAGACAGGTCTCATAGATTTGCCACATCTTAGTGAATTCACCATGACTCCAGCTGTGATCCCCATTCTTCTGATCATCAGTTATGGTCAGGCCCTGAGTAGTGAGAGAAAGAGAGAGAAAAAAAGACTAGGTTAGTTCTAAGTCTAACCCAGAAATCCACAACCACATGAACTTAGAAAACCACTCAGACATTCCTGAGCCTTCAATTCCTTATGGCTAAAATTGAGACATTAATATCAACCTTCCCTAATATACTACCCTGTTATGAAAATTAAATAAGATAATTTATGTGGAAGAAATTTGAAAAGCATTATACAAACGTACAGGATTATTATTAATTCATGCTAACAAAATTCATGAGATACTTTGTTCTAAGCCATAAATTTAATTTAATAATTTATAAAAAGGAATAAATATTTCCACTGAGTAGAGAGATGTGTGTGCTCTTGAGGTAAAACTGTACTTGAATTAAAGAGTCTGAGGAAATGACTAAATAATTATAAGCTTTGGGTGAGAAATAAACACTCAGGGACTTGAGTGGTCTTGAGTGATAGCCTGCAGTACTTCTTGACCTATTGGGGGACAGTGGGTCGGTGAAGGATTCATGGAATCCTCTCTGCGGTTATCCAATCCCACTATGGTATAGGAATGCATGATAGCTTTGAGAACAGAAGATGGTTGTATTTTCTGAATTTATGTATTTCCCATGCAGTAGGAGACCAGTTGCACCTTATCACTAATAATTAACCCATAAAGATAACCTAGCTTATAATGTTTTCAAGTCTCTCAACATCATACTATCTGCAAGAATAAATTGCTTCCTCTTCGCATTCCATTGTACATTTATTTGCAGAATCCAGGGCTCTTTCATGTGAGTTTCCTGCTTTCTTATCTAATATATGATAGTGAAATCGTTTTAAGCCCTTGTTCAATGCAAAATTGCATCAGTTGTCCTTTTTAAATTTTTCAATTTTTAAAGAAGCTTTAGATTACATAAATATTATATCAAAAATACAGGGGATTTTCATATACCCCACCCTCTCCCCTTCCCACACTATCCCACTTTAACAACATCTTTCATTAGTGTGGTACATTTGTTACAGTTGATGAATGTATATTGAAGCATTGTAGTAGCCAAGGACTTGCCCTGCACAATTTTATAGGTTTTGACAAAATGCTTAATGGCCTGAATCCATCATTACAATGTCATGCAGGAGATGTCTTTTTTAATTCTCCCAAACAACAGACACTTTATAAATATTGATGATTGATTGATTATAGATGAAGAGCAATCTAATATTCTCATGGAACCTGATCATGAAGAATGTTTGTCCAGGACTTTTATCCCATATTCTCCTTTATCTTCCCTTTTGTCATATCCCCTCAACTCCTACAGCATCGATTGGGGTTAACTATGATTGCAATAGTACCAAGTATATGCAAAGCCAATTGTAGAAGCATTACAAATATGATCACAGAAACCAGCACTTCAGAGATAATAAAATATCAATTATTACTTTACTAAGACATTGGGAAAAAACTGAGCAGCACAGAAAAAAATTAATAGCTAGGCAATGTTTTCAATATGAAAGGAAAGAAAGCTATGAGAACACAGTCCTCTAGGCACCGCATGCAGAGAGTGGCCATTTGAGAGGGTGATGCTTCATTCCCTTCACCAGCATGAAACAATTCCTTTCCTCCACCAATGTTACGGGTAATTATTGATGACAGCACCCTGCTATGAGCAACACTGTCACAAGATCATTCTTTTTCTCATTTTGCAGAAAATTATTTTGATTCCACTTTATTCTCTAGATAATGATTTATATTTATATGTTGTATAATTCAATTAAATTAGAATTTTCAAGTACCTACAATGCAGTACTCTCTTTGATTCCCCAAGAGAAATACCTTTCTCTATTTTTCCTCCATTGACTTTGTAGATACAAACTATATTCTTTCTAAGTATTGTTTTACACACCTCTTCCACAACATATGACATATCCCCAATTATATTATGAACTATTATAAACAGAAGCTCTACATTAAATGCTCCTGTAAATATACCCATGGCAGTGCCTGACACATGGTAAGTATTCAATAAAAAATTGTGGACTTTATGAATGAGTCTACAAAGAGACAAATGTATGCTCACCAAATGCTTCCCTGCAAGAGAATTAAAACCCAGTTAAAGACACAAAATATGCACAATTGAAAGATAGCATTAAGGTTCAACTTCCAATTATAACAGAGTTCCTGGCTCTATCATAAGCAACTATAAAATTTGACAAAATCACTGAAAAAAGGTAGAGCCATGTATTCCTCCACTCTATGCATGAGAACAGTTTCCCAAAAATAGCACAGATAAATGAAGCCCAAGCAGATACAGAGGTCTGACTAATCTGAGGGGGCAGGTATTAAAGTATGACATTTTAGAGACTGCAGAACGTTGCAGAGCAGAATACCAGTAAGGATAGAGTTGTTGACATTATGGATTCCAGAATCTCTGTAGAAGTTTCCCATGTGTCCTTCTCCAAGATACGGGGTACACATTCACAAAGTGGGACTATGCAATGTTTATCAGTAATTGACTACCATGGGGTTAAGAACAGAACTGAGAGAGAAAAGGTCTAGCTGCTCTGGGAAACATTGCAGTTTTGTGCCAGGCAGAGTGGAGAGATCTTGTTTTCAGCCTGGGCATCCAGGTGAAACACATAAGGTAAGGTCCAAACAGAAGTGAAACCTGTACTGTAGAGTGAAAGCTCTTCTAGATCCAGCTGAACAATATCTATAAACAAGCCTTGAAAAGATCCACAGAAAAGTCAAAGTTTGGAAATTAAGTTCTTCCATAAGCAGAGAAGTTTAGTAAGCCCTCTGGGCTTTCCAGTGACCCACCCTAACAGAACTTTACATTCAGGGTGATAAGCCAGTGAATGAGCATTCTGCTGGAAAAAAGATCAACATACTTCAGAGGATGATAACAGAACAGAGTCTCTGTTGTACCATCCATAATGTCTAATACAATAAAAAAAATAGTAGATTTGAAACAAAAAAATGGGAAATGTGAATCACAGTCAAGAAAAAAGAAGACAAAAAAAAAAGACCTAATATAATAACCCAGATATTAGGCTTAGAAATTTAGCAAACAAAGTCATAAAGAGGTACACATAAAACTAAAAATATAATTACATAAAATGAGCTAAACTCTCCAATTAAAAGACAAAGATTTTCTAACTGGATTGCAAGATAAAACCTAGCTATATGCTATTTACCAAAAAAAAAAAAAACATATTTTAAGTACATAAATACAGTTAAGTATATAGCTATATAGGAATTAAAGGGGTTATCATTTTAATGCATGAACACAGAAAGAATCTCAGCAGAGCAATAAAAATTATAGTATAGAAAACAAAAGGATATTTTAAACTTAAAAAGTAAGTTCCAGTTATAAAGTTAACTGGAATAAAAATTTTACTAGAGGAGCTTAACAGCAGATTGAAGATGGCAGAAGAAAAGGATAGTGAAATTTAAGACAGATCAGTAGAAATTATTGAATACAAAGTAAAAGGAAGAAATGATTGAAAGAAAATGAAAAAGAGCACCAGAACCTATTAAACAATAACAAGAAGTTTAACTTTTGAAATTGAAATCACAGAAAGGGAGGAGAGTGACAATGGAGCAAAATATATATATATATATGTGAAGGCAGAATTGTCAAAAAATCCACAAATCTTATGAAACACGTTAATTTGCATATATAAGAAGTTAGAACCCCAAGAAGGATAAAGTCAAGGAAAATTGTGCATTGTTTTCAAAAGTAAATGGACAACCTTAAAATCATACAGAAAAACAAATATCACATTAAGAACAAGAAAACAATGTAGTGAGTAAAGCTCAACTTCTCATTTTGAAAAATTGAGGCTAGAGAACAATAAAACTGTATCTTTAAAGTGTTGAATAAACAAATAAAGAATATCAAAATGAATTCTATATTCAATAAAAATATCTTTCAAAGTAGGAAAGAAATAAAGACATATTCAGATGAATAAAACAGTGGAAAAAATTTACAACAGTAGACAGACATTACAAGAAATACTAAATGACATTGTTCTTCTAGCTAATCGGGAAGAAATGACAATACTAAATGTGTATGTCCTAATAACAGAAATGTAAAACTGTGTTTAGCTTTATAAGAAACATCCAAACTGTCTTCCCAAGTAGCTGCACCACTTTGTATTCCTATCAGCTATGAATGAGAGTTCATGCTGCTCTGCTTTCTCACCAACATTTGGTGCTGTAAGCGTTTTGGGGATTTTAGCCATTTTAGTATGTGTGTGGTGCTATCTCATTGTTCAATTTGCAATTCCTTAATGGAACCTAATATTAGGCATTTTCATATGCTTATCTGCCATCTGTACATCTTTGGTGAGGCATCTCTTCCGATCTTTTGTCCATTTTGTGATTGGGTTGTTTGTTTTCTTATTGTTGAGTTAGAAGCATTCTTTGGATATAAGTCCTTCATCAGATACGTCTTTTACAACTATTTCTGCCAGTCTGAGCCTTGTCTTTATTCTCTTAACAGTGTCTTTCTCAGAGTTTTAGTTTTTGTAAAGTATAAAATCAGCTTTTTCTTTCATGGATCATTATGCTTTTGGTGTTCTATTTAAAAATTTATTGCCAAATCCAATGTCACTTAAATTTTCCCTGTTATCCTCTAGAAGTTTTATAAGTTTTCATTTTATATGCAGAACTATGATCCATTAGTTAATTATTGTGAAATATATAGGTCTGTGTCTAGATTCATTTTTTTGCTTATGGATGCTCAATTTTTCCAGCACCATTTGTTGAAAAGATTTTTTTTCCAGTCAATTGCCTTGTTCCTTTGTCAGTTTACTATGTTTCTATGGGTCTACTTCTGAGCTTGATATTCTGTTCCATTGGTCTATTAGTCTATTCTTTCTCCAATATCACACTCTATAGATTGCTGTAGTAAGTCTTGATTTCAGGTAGTGTCAGTCGTCTGACTTTATTCTACTTTTTCTGCATTTTGTGGGCTAGTCTGGGTCTTTTGTCTTTCCATTTCAACCTTAGAATAAATTTGTCAATATTCACAAAATAACTTGCTGGTATTTTTACAAGGATTGCATTGAATCTATAGATCAAGTTGGGAAGAATTGATATCTTAACAATAGTGAGTCTTCTTGTCCTGAACATGAAATATTTCTCTATTTATTTTGATCTTGTATTGATTTATCTCATCAGAGTTTATACATATATATATCATGTACATATTTTGTTAGATTTACAACTAAGTATTTCACTTTTTTGATGCTATTGTAAGTGGTAATGTGTTTTAATCTCAAATTGCAATTGTTTGTGCTGTTATACAGGAAAGCAACTGGTTTTGTATATTAGCCTTGTATCCTGTAATCTTGTTATAATCACTTTGTTCCAGGTTATTTTTGGATTCTTTGAGACTTTCTACTTAGAAAGTCATGTTATTTAATATCAAGAATAGTTTTATTTCTTCCTTTCCAATCTGTTTACTTTTTATTTTCCTTTTCTTTTCTTATTGCATTGGCAAGGATTTCCAACACAAAGGTTAATAAGAGTAGTTAGATGGGACATCCCTGCCTTCTCTCCAGTCTTAGGGCCTGTTGGGAATTGAGTCACAAACCCCACAAAAGGCATGTTCAGCTTCCAAACCCTCGTCCTATGGGTTGTAAATCAGTTAATGTGTAGCCCAACTGAAATAGGATGGATCTAAATGCTATTACTGGGGGCCTCATAGAGAAACCCTTAGAAGGATAAAACCATGAGGATCAGCCGGAAGTGGAAGTCAATGGAGCCCAGAGGAGAAAAGTGAAGACAGCACCATGTACATTGCCATGTGACAGAAAATCCAAGAAACCCAAAAGATTGCCAGCCAACCAGAAGATACCAACTCTAGAAAGAAGCAAACCTTCTAGCCTTTGAAGCCACAAGCTAACTCATTATTATTTTTTTTTTTTTGGTTACATATCCCACCCCCCTTTCTGCTTGCTCTTGCTGTGTGTCCATTCTTCTGTGTTTTTTCTATATCTGCTTCTCGTCTCCCCCGGTCTTTTGCGGCGACGCGCCGAGTCAGCCCTCCGCAGAGGTGGCTCGCTCCGTTCGTGGGTGGCTCCATTCCGTTTTCACGGGCAGCTCTGCTCCATGTTTTGTGGGCAGCAGTGCTCCATGTTTTGCGGGCTGCCCAGCTTCCACGCTTTGCAGGCGGCAGCTCCGTGTTTCACGGGTGACTTTGCCATGCCCGTGGGGGCTCCGCCCTGCCTGTGGCGGCTTTTTGCCTTGCCCACGGTGGCTTTGCCCCGCCCACGGTGGCTTGCCTTTCTCAAGGCCATCTGCCCACTTGGAGAGGTCCCCGGGAACCGAACCCGGGGCCTCCCATGTGGTATACCAGAGCTCTTATCCACTGAGCTATCTAGCTGGCCCCTAAGCCAATTCATTTCATATTTGTTTTTGTAGCCAGGAAATGCAAACAGAGGTAAACCATCTACTTTATCACTAGTAAGTATGATAAAGCTCTTTTCTATTGATGAAGTTCTTTTTAATTAAATTGATGAAGTTCTTTTCTATTGCTACATTTCTGAGAGTTATTATCATGAATAAATGCTAGATTGTGTCAAATGCTTTTTCTGCATTTATTCATATGATCACATGATTTCTCTTTTTTAGCCTGCTTATGTGGCAGAATGCAACTGATTTTCAAATTTTGAACCAGTCTTGCATACCTTGAATAAATCCTACTTGATCATGGCACATAGTTATTTTCATACAATGTTGCATTGGATTTTCTATTATTTTTGTTTTTTTGGTTTTTGTTTTTTGTTTTTTTAGTTTTGCATCACTATACAATTTAATATTGAAGCTTTTAAATCTTAATAGACCCATTAAACTTAACTTTAACCATAAAAATTCCTTTTCCATGAACTGTCTGCACTTTCTGTATTCATTCAGGTTTTGTCCCACATTTTGTACTTTCTTAATAACCAGTCATTCTGTCTTAGGACAAAATTATTTTCTTTTTCCTTAATAATAAAAACACATTCTATACACTACACCCTACAAACATAAGTTACCAAAATGACTTTGGAAACTGTCCCAAAGTAAACATCTTACAACATTCAATTACCATCAAAATTAAACAACTTTTAGAGTAATGATTCAATTTGGTTATATGCAAACATAACTTTTCATTATGTCAAATATCTCATAACATTCAATACTAGAAATAGTCTTCTAGAGGCAAGTTGGCAGGGAAGGTTGGCTGCTATCAGGACTAAGCCATGAGTTAATTGCCGGTTTACATAGTAGCCAGCATTTTTCCATTATTTTATGAAAACCTAATATTCTCAATGGAATCAAATTTTTTTTTACCCTACATCACTTTATTTTTTTAAATTTTTAATCAGTTATTATTTTTTTAGGATTCATCGATTACATAAGTGTTACACAGAAATTTTAGGGGTACCCATATACCCCACCTCCCACACTTCCACAACCTCCCACATATACATCCTTCATCAATGTGGCACATCACCTGCAATAGATATACACATTTTGGGACTTTGCCACCAAACATGGACCACAGTTCAGACTGTGGTCCACACTCTCTCCCACAAATGTTACATTTGATTTTCTATTATATTGTTGAGAATTTTTACATCTATGTTAATGAGAAATCTTGCTCTGTAGTTTTACTCTCTTTTAATGTATTTATCTGGTTTTGTTATTAGGGTACCATGTGTCTTATAGGATGAGCTAGGAAGCGTTCCGCCTTTTTTTCTGGAAATGATTGTAGAGAATTGGTACCATTTCTTCCCTAAATGTTTGATAGAATTCACCAGTGAAACCATCTATGCCTAGTGCTTTCTGATTTGGAAGGTGATTGATTATGGATTCAATTTCTTCAGTAGATCTAGGCCTATTTAGGTTATCTATTTCTTCTTTTGTAAGTTTTGGTAGATTTGCCTTTCGAGGAATTGGTCATTTTCATCTAGGTATCAGACTTGTGAGCATAGAGTTACTCATAATATTCTTTTATTATTTTTTATTAATGTCCATAGGATCAGTATTGATAGCTCTTCCTTCTTTTCTGAGATTAGTAATTTGCTTTTTCTCTCTTTTTTTTTCTTGATTGGCCTGGTTAGAGTTTTATTAATTTTATTGATCTTTTTTAAAAATTGACTTTTGGTTTGTTGGTTTTCTCTATTGATTTCTCATTTTCAATTTCACTGATTTCTGCTCTAATTTTTATTATTTATTTTCTTCTGCTTGCATTAGACTTACGTTGCTTTTCTTTATCTTGATGCCAGAGGTGGAAGCTTAATTTATTGATTTTCATTCTTTCTTCTTTTCTAATATATGTATCCAATGCTATAAATTTCCCTCTAAGCACTCCTTTCATAGCACCCAAATTTTAATAAGTTGTATTTCATTTTAATTTAGGTCAAAATGCTTTTAACTTTCTCTTGAAATGTGTTTTAGAACTATACATTATTCAGAAGTGAATGGCTCCAAATATTTTGGGATTTTCCAGATTTTTTTTCTGTTGTTCATTTCTAGTTTAATTCCATTGTGATCTGAAAACATATTTTGTATGATTACTCTTATATTTTATACTTGTTATAATGTTTTCTGTGGGCCAGAATATGGTTAATCTTGGTAAATGTTCCATGTGAATGATAGGAAAATGTATATTCTGCTCTTGTTAAATTAAGTATTCTATAAATGTCAATTGAATCCAGATGAGTGATCGTACTGTTCAGGTCAACTATACACTTTGTGATTTTGTAACTCCTGGAACTGTCAATTACTGATAGTGGGATGTTAATGTTTATAATTATGATAGCAGATTTGCCTATTTTCCCTGAAAGCTATATTAATTTTTGCCTTGTTTATCTTGGTGCTCATTATTGAGTGAATATATATTAAAATTTATGTCTTTTTATAAAATTTACCCCTTTATCATTATAAAATGTATCTCTTTATTCTGTTCATTTTTCTTGTGCTCAAGTGTGCTTTATCTGATATTAATATAACTATTCTAGCTTTCATTAGATTAGTGTTAGCATGATATATCTTTCGCTACCCCTTCCACCTTTACTTTTAATCTCTCCATAACTTTATAACCAATATGATTGTCTTATGGACAACATATTGTTGGGTCTTCCTTTCTTATTCACTCTGCCATACTCCAACTTTGTTTTTTATCAGAGAAGTTGTGGGATTACAGAACAATCATATATAAAATGCAGGATTTCCATACACCACTTGAACGCCAATACTTTCCATTGGTATAGAACTTCTGTTAAAATTAATGATAGCACATCTTTAGATCAGTGCACTATTGATTAAAATCCATGGCTTAATTTAGGGGTCCTCATTTGTGTAGTGTAGTTCCATGGATTTTTTAAAAATTGTTATTCTTTTACCATATATACAATCTAACATTTCCCCTTTTATTAACATTCAGATATATATTTCAATGCTGTTAATTGCATTCACAATGTTGTGCTACCATCACCACCATCCATTATCAAAACATTTCCAACATTCCATATAGGAACCCTGTACATTTTAAGCCTTTATTTCCCATTCCCTAACCCCACACCATTCCCTGGTAACCTATATTCTAGATTCTGACTCTATGAACTTGCTTATTCTAATTGTTTCAAATCAGTGAGTTCATACACTATTTGTCCTTTTGTGTCTGGCTCATTTCACTCAACATAATATCTTCAAAGTTCATTCATGTTATCGCATGTAACAGGACTTCATTCCTTGTTACAGCTGAATAATATTCTATTGCATGTATATACCACATTTTATTTATCCATTCATCAGTTGATGGACACTTGCGTTGCTTCTATCTTTTGGTAATTTTGAATAATGCAGCTCTGAACACCAGTGTGCAATATCTGTTGGAGTCCCTGCTTTCAATTCTTTTGGGTAGATACTTATTAGTGGGATTGCCAGGTCAAATGGTAGTTCTATAATTAGCTTTCTGAGGAACTGCCAAAGTGTCTTCAATAGTGGCTGTACCATCTTACATTGCCACCAGCAATGAATGAGTGTTTCTATTTCTCTGCATCCTTTCCAACACTTACTATTTTTTTAAAAATAGCAGCTATTCTAATGGGTGTCAAATGGTGTCTCAATGAAGTTTTGATTTGCATTTCCCTGATGGCTAATGATGTTGAGCATCTTTTTATGTGCTTTCTGATCATTTGTCTATCTCCTTGGGAGAAATGTCTATTCAACTTTTTTTTGCCCACTTTTTGTGTTGTTTGTATTTTTGTTGTTAAGTTGAAGGATTTCTTTATATATTCTGGATATTAAACCTTTATCAGATATGTAGTTTCCAAATATTTCCCCCCATTGTGTAGGTTGTCATATTACTTTCATGATAAAATCTTTTGAGGCATAAAAGTTTTTAATTTTGATGAGGTCCCATTTATCTATTTTTTCTTTTGTTGCTTGTGCTTTGGGTGTAAATTCTAAGAAACCATTGCCTAACACAAGGTCCTGAAGATGCTTCCCTATGTTTTCTTCCAGGAATTTGATAGTTCTAGCTCTTTTATGTAGGACTTTGGTTCATTTTGAATTGATTTTTGTCTATGGTGTGAGGTAGGAGTCATCCTTCTTACCACTCTCAATATTGCGTAGAAAATCTAGTGAAAAGATCAATAAGGAGGACAAGATTTGAATGATACTCTAAACCAACTGAGCCTAACAGACATATATAGGACACTTCAACCAACAAAACAGAATACACATTCTTCTCAAGTGTGCATGGCTCATTCTCTAGGAGAAACCACATGTTGGGTCACCAAACAAATCTTAATAAATTAAAAAATATTGACATCATACATTGCATATTCTCCAACCACAATGGAATGAAGCCTAGAAATCAATAACACAGAGAGAAAGATAAAATTCACAAATATCCGGAAATTAAACAACATAATCTTAAACAACCAACATGTTAAAGTGGAAACCAGAAGCAAAAATGGGAAATACCTTGAGGCAAATGAAAATACAAAATACAAAACTTATAGGAGACAGTAAAGGTAGTTCTGAGAGGGAAATTTACAACTCTAAATACTCTTATTAAAAATGAAGAAAGCAAATTAGAGACCTAACCTTAAAACTGGAAGAACTAGAAAAAGAAGAGCAAACTAAATCCAAAGACAGCAGAAGGAAGGAAATAACAAAGATTAGAGTGGAGATAAATGAAGTAGAGAAGAAAAAAAAGAATGAAGAGAATCACCAAAAGCAAAGAATGAGTCTTTGAAAACATCAATAAAATTGACAAACTTTTACCTAGAATGACAAAGAAAAAAGAGAGAGGATACAAATAACTAAAACCAGAACTGATGAAAGAGGACATTTTGCCTGACCCTGCTGAAATGAAAAAAAAAAAATTATAAGACGATTCTATGAACAACTGTATGCCAATAAATTAGATAACTTAGGTGAAATGAGCAAAACTTAGAAACACAAAACTATCTACAATGACTCAAGAAGAAATAGAAGATATCAATAAGCCAATCACTAAAAAAGAGGTTGAATCTGTAGTAAAAAACCTCCAACAAAGAAAATCCTAGGACCAGATGGCTTCACAGGTGAATTTTACCAAACATTCCAAGACGCCTTAACTGCAATTCCAATCAAACTCTCCCAAAATGTGAAAGAGGAAGGGACACTCCCTAATTCATTCACAAGGCCAACATCACACTCTTACCAAAGCCGGATGAAGAAACGGTAAGAAAAGAAAAATACAAACTGATACATCTTTTGCATTTAGATGTAAAAGTCTTCAACAAAATACTAGCAAACTGAACCCAAAAGCATATTTAAAGAAGTATCCGCCATGATCAAATGGAATTTTTCACTGCTATGCAAGGTTGGTTCAGCATAAGAAAATCAATTAATGTATTACACCACATTAATAGACTGAAGGATAAAAACCAATTGATGCAGAAAAGGCATTTGACAAAATCCATCACCCTTCCATGATAAAAATACTTAGAACACTAGAAATAGAAGAAAACTTCCTCAACCTGACAAAGGGCATATATGAAAAGCCCACAGCTCATATCCTACTTAATGGTGAAAGACTGAAAGCTTTCCTTCTCAGATCAGGAAGAAGACAAGGATGCCCATTGTTACCACTGTTACTTAACATTGTGCTGGAAGTTCCTTTTTTTTGAATTCATAATAAATTTCATTTTTAGAGAAGTTTTATATTACATAAAAGTTACATAAAAAGTATAGGGGATTCTCACTTAACCCCCACATACCCACCCATATGCATTTTCCTCTATTATTAACTTCTTACATTAGTGTGGTACATTTGTTACAGTTGATGAACCAATATTGAACCATTACTACTAATCAAGGTCTATAGTTTACAGTTTACACTTTTTGTTGTACAGTGTTATAGGCTTTGACAAATGTATAAAGTAATATATCCTTCATTGCAGTATCATACAGAACAATTCCAATATCCAGAAAATGCCGTGTGGTCCACTTATTCATCCCTCTCCCTCCCCTCTAAACCTCTGGTAACCACTATTATTACATCAATGTTACAAGATCTTCTGTTACCACGTGATAATAACTACAAGAACAATAACTCTACACTAGTCTACTGTTACCCTCCCCCCTTAGGATTGTTCATTCCTCAATCTAGAGGAATTTGAGATGATGCCTGCTCTGACCACTTCCAATTGAGAAGAGCTTTAGATATTATGAGGCAGATGGAAGGACCTGTTTTGTTTTCAGTTGTTGATACTCCTTTCAGCATGGGACCTGTCCATCATCATCATTTTGTTAGTTGTCCTGGGAAAGTCTGAAGAACTGGAGAGTAGGTGTTGTCCACCACTCTGCTAAGATTCATGGCTCAGCCAGCATATGAACAGATTTAAGTCTCTGAGAAATATATTTAATAAGTACAGTGATAACTATAGGTTCAAATAAAAGGGGTAGAAGAATCATGACTAGGGAAAATATAAATTAGCCTAGCCCTGTTATATTGGGGATATAAATTAGCATATATTCCCAAATAGGGCCCGCCGAAGGGGTGTTGATTTCATGAGGCTGTGTGCCTTGCCTATAGTGTCCAGCTATTCCTAGAGCCTTTGGGAGCACTTTTGCTTGAAGTTTTGTTTATTGAGGCAGTTAGTGAAATCTGCTGGGACCTGCATAAGTGTATCCTCCAGAATGAGCTCCCGACTCACTCTGAAATCTCTTAGCCATTAAAAACTCTTTTTTAATTTAATGCTTCCCCCTTTTGGTCAAGGTCTATTTCCAAATACTTTGCTGGTTAGTGGCTAGTAATAATCCCTCTGTGCCAGGGAGGCTCATCCTTGGGAGGCAGAGGGAAGGTAGTGAGTTTATTTGCTGAGTTTAGCTTAGAGAGAGGCCACATTTGAATAACAAGCAGGGTTACAGTATGTTCTAGAAGCTCTTGCCAGAGAAATTAGGCAAGAAAAGGAAACACAAGGCATCCAAGTTGGAAAGGAAAAGTAAAACTTTCCCTATTTGCAGGCAGGTGATATAATCCTAACCAGAAAATCCTGAAAATCCACATCAAAGTTCCTAGAATGAATAAATGAATTCAGCAAAGTGCTGGGGTACAAGAGCACCATGAAAAAATACATAGTGTTTCTATACACAAGCAATGAATAATCAGGATAATAAAGAAAAGTTCCATTTACAATAGAAACTAAAAGAATCAAATATCTAGGAATAAATTTAACCAAGGACATAAAGGACCTCTACACAAAAAACTACAAAACATTGTTAAAAGAAATTAAGGAAGATCTAAATAAACAGAAGGATATTCTGTGTTCATGGATTGGAAGACTAAATATCATGAAGATGCCAGTCCTACCCAAAGCAATTTATAGATTCAATTCAATCCCAATCAAAATTCCAACAACATTCTCTGGAGAAATGGAAAAGTGAATCATCAAATATTTATGAAAAGGTAAGGGTCTCCAAATAGCTAAAGCCATCTTCAAAAGAAGAATCAAGTTTGAGGACTCACACTTCTCAATCTTAAAACTTATTACAAAGCCACAATATCCAAAACATCATGGTCCTCGCACAAGGACAGACATACAGACCAGTGGAATAGACTTGAGAGCTCAGAAATCAACCCTCACATTTATGGACAACTGATTTTTGGCAAAGTGGCAAAGACCGCTTAATTGGGAAAGAATAGTCTCCTCATCAAATGGTGCCAGGAAAACAGGATCTCCATTCTCTGACTTTAATTGCTATATTTTGACCATTGACCTTTACACTGATTATTAATCTAGTTGAATTAACATCTCCCATGTTTGTTACTGTTTTCTATTTGTTGACTTTTTTCCTTATTTTTCTTATATCTTTCACTCTTTTTCTACCTTCTTTGGTTTTAGCTGAACATTTTACCTAATTCCATTTTCTCTCCTCTCAGCATATCAATTATATTTCTTTTTAAAATTTTAATAGTTTCCCTAGAGTCCACAATATATATTTACAACTAATAATAAGTTCACTTTCTAATAACACCATACTACTTCATTGGTACTACAGATAACATAACAGAGTGTTCCCAAATCCTCCCTCCTGTCCCTTCTAACAATGCTTCAATTCATTTCTCTTACCCTTATGCTATTGTCATTTTAACAATAAGGTGTTCAAGCACCTAGGTACCATATCGAAAATAAATAATATCAAAGTGTACCTCATGATATATAGGAAAATCAAATTAATTCAAAATGGATTATGGACTAAATGACAAAAACTAAAAATTTTAAAAGTTTAGAAGAAACACAAAATAAAAATAAAGTCTGCAGAGATTTATTATAAAGGACACTGTAATGGTTTGACAGTTTTTTGTAATTATGAATTCCAAAAACATAAATTGGATCATGCCTGTAAACTGATCTGTTCATCTGGGCATGATTGGTTTATGATAAGGGCATTAACTGGGCCACTGTCAGGAGGACGTTGGGCCCTGCCCCTCAGTGGGTGTGGTCTCAAGCATAAAGGCTAGGCAGCAGATTTGAGAAGGAGAGATTTTTGAGAAGCAGTTCTGATGTTGGAGAGAAGCGCTCCAGGAGAAGACAAGTGAGCCGTTGGCCTGATAGTCTACAGCTGGCCTTGTGGAGAGACGCAAAAGCGTAGAGAGCCTCATGGTCTACAGCTGAACTTGTGGAGGAAACAGAAGCTAAGCCCCGAGAGAAACGCAGCCCCGGGAACAAGAGGAACCCAGAAGCCTGAACCCTGGAGATGTCGGCAGCTGTCTTGCTCCAACACGTGGACTTTGGTGAAGGAAGAACTTTATGCTTTGTGGCCTGGTAACTGTAAGATTCTACCCCAAATAAATACCCTTTATAAAGACTGACCAATTTTTGGTATATTTCCAAAAGCACCACTGTGGCTGACTGATACAGACACAAAAGCTCAAACTTAAGGAAATTGAAAGAATTGGAACTCACTACATTTTAAAGTATGTGCTCTTCACTTAACTATTTAATTTTAAAACAGAGACACAGATTGTGAGATAATCACATATATGTATATGTGCTTATAAACATACATATCTAAAGAATTCATGTGGTTCAATAATGAAGAAATGCAACAAAAGTAAGTGGGCGAAAGACTTGGTCAAGGACTTTA
>PVKH010003270.1:0-25267 GCA_004027955.1 Chaetophractus vellerosus
AGTGGAAAAATAATTGCAAAAGGTCACATACTGTAAGTTTCCATTCATAAAACATTTTTAAAATGACAAAATTATAAAGATGGGTAACATTACTTGTTGCCAGAGTTCAAGCATGGTGGGGACAGGGTGGTAGGTGTAATAATGATAAATGGGTAGCCAAAGGAAAACCTGTTTGGTTATAAAATAGTTCTGTATCTCAATTTTTTGTTGTTGTTACATATTCCCCACCCCCTTTCTGCTTGCTCTTGCTGTGTTCATCTTTTTTTGCGTTCTTCTGTGTCTGCTTTTTGTCTCCCTCTGTTGCAGGGACATGCCGAGTCAGCCCACCACGCAGGTGGCCTGTCGTGCTTGTGGGCAGCTTTGTTCCGTTCACAGGTGGCAGCTCCGCTCCGTTCCCGGGAGGTTTGCCCCGTTCGCAGGTGGCTTGCGCTGCCCATGGCGACTTTGCCCTGCCCCTGGCAGCTTTGCCCTCTCAAGGTAGTCTGCCCTCCTTGGAGAGGTCCCCGGGAACCGAACCTGGGGCCTCCCATGTGGTGAACCGGCACCCTATCCACTGGGCTACAGCCGGCCCCCTCAATTTGTTTTTTAATTTAAAGATTCCCTTTCATTCAAAGTAGTTAGAGGAATGTATTTTTTAAGATTCTCATAATTTGGAGGAGAAAGGAAGAACTGACAAGGTTAAAAATTAGATGAACAGTGTATCTCAATTTATATGCTGATTTGATTGTGATGGTGATAACACGAAGCTATGTGTGGTGAAATGACATGGGAATAAACACATAAAATTGCACCAATTCAGTTTTTGGGTTGATGTCATACTACAGTTAACTAAGATTTATCCATTTGGTGCAACAGTGTGAAGGGTATGCAGGACTTCTCTACTGTTTTTGCAAATTCAACCAAACATATAATTATATTTCACAATAAAAATTAAGTAAATAATAAAATTATGTGCCAGAAACTCAGGTGAGGAACTGAACTGCTGTTTTGGGGCATGGTGCACAGCGAGAACTTGTGAAGAATGTAAAGTAAATGAAGTTTAGAAATGCCTTATGCACAATGTTTGGCTTCGAGGTTAGTCATGAGTATGCTTCATCCAAAGCAGAACAAGTTAATGGCTTGAGAATTAGATAAACAAAGGTCAGATGGGATGGAAATACTTAGGAACAGACAAAAATCAGAGAATAGATTTTAAGTCAAGATGACACTGAAAAACGAAGGCAGGTGTGACTGTCTTTAGTCAGAAAGCCTTCAGGAAAAATGTAACCAAGCCCTGTGTTGGGAGTTTGAGAAGTTTCTTTCCCTTGCTCTGGGCTCATTCAGGTAGTTCTGTCTTGATTTTAAGGTACTCTGATTATGAATGGGTAGAACTTTATTTCTTTTAGAATTTAAGGAGTAAGGAAATAGTCCTCAGATCTCAGACCCTTCACTACATGTTGTTTTTTTTTTAAGGAATACATTTTCATGACGTGTTCAAATGTTCACAGGGGTATATATACATCTTCTGTGGGCCTATCAGGACAATTGGGTGGGATCTTGAATTCCTCTCCCACAAATGTTTAGTTTGCAAGGATCCCATGTCTTCCAATCAGGGACTGTGTGAAATGAAGAGGAGTCTAATGAAAGTGGAGCAAAGTATTAATTCCCAAGCATTCTACTTTCTCTAACCTTGATTGCTAAGCTGCCTGTCTCGAACAGATGGCTGGATAACTGGTACCTTCTCACGATGTTAATAGCCATTACCACTGTGTCATTTAAAGTGTTGCTTGCATCCAATTTATTTATCTTTCTTTTTCCCTTTATGAACATTTTCTTTCATGTGTGACACAAATCTCTAAACAGATGTATTATTTTATGCCTTTTTTCACCTGCTATGGAAATCCTTCTTGATAGGGAAAAATAACTAATAATGCGCCAGTAATGTATGAGGAGATTAATAAACTGAGAAACTCAACAACTGTTTTCTTTAACATTCTGGATGAATACAAAATGAAATGTATATTTTTCCCATCAGCTGCCATACCAGTGGGATTACTGATTTTAAAAATTAAGATACACAAGGCAAACTTCCATTTTAAGACACTTAAACAATCATTAGGAACATGTATTATGTGACTTGTATGGATATTGCACATAAAATGTAAGAGTGATTTATTCAATTAAATGACTCTGAGTAAATGCTAACTCACAAATAAAACCGCTGATTTATGGATGATTCTCTGAGTCTTCCACTAACCTGTCAAATCAGCTCTTCAAAGTGCAATATTTGATACTCAACCTTATTTTCTAATATAGTTTTTCTTTTCTTGAGTTCCTCTGTTAACAAATCTGACGATGAATGAATATATAAGTTCCACTGCCTGCAAAATTTACATGTTCTTTTTGGCAAAGTAATATAAAAAAATGGAATGTCTAATATGCAATGTCATTTTAAAAAAGAAATGCAGTCAATTTGGAAAGAAATGCTCAATGTGCCAGACTAAGGGTGTGAGCTGGAAGGCATAAAGGACAGTGAACAATAAAGAACATACCCTATTACCAAAATGAATAAGTTAAAAGAGAACACACTGTGAATATAAGAACTGTTTCTTCCCCTAAGCAAGCCTCAAGACTAAAATTCACAAATCCTATCATTTAACTTTCATACTGATTGTTAGAATAAAGATGATATGCCTAAGTAGTTTTACTTAAAAGTACTCATGCTTGTCAGTAATAATCTTTGTTCACAAGTAATTATGCTATTTTTCATCTTCTATATGAGATTTTACAATACAAAAACAATATACATATTCTTTTATGTACATTTTATACAAAAGCCCTTAGGTTGAAAATTCTTGTCTGTGGATCTTCATAAATAATTTGAAAACACTCTATATAGTATAACTTTTCAAATTTGTTATAAAATTTTTGATCAATAAATCACAGAAAATGCTACAACTTGGCAAAACATAGTTCATGTCTTCTATGTGATTAAGATCCATAGCGGTATTTCAGGATTAGCTATGCTGTGCACATGATACATTGAGATACACAATGGATTTTTAAAAATCCATTCAAAATATTTTTAAAAACCCTTAAATTGAAGTTTGAAGAAAATTCCATTTGTACAAAGTACTATGGTGACTTATCAAAGCAAATTTAAATGTGAATAATTTATTCTGTAAAAGTGGTTTAGAGTATGTTTTGTAGCATTGATTGAGTTCTGTCTTTGAAAGATTCTTTAATGGAAAATCAACTTTGTAATGAACTTCATTTTTAAGGACATTAGAAATAAATAATGAATATGAAAAAATAAGATACATGTACATTTATTGCCTTCAAAATCAAGTACCTTTACGCTCATTTAAATACTGTGAAATATTTACCTTGAAAAATTAACTTCTATTAGGAAACAGAAACAATATTCTAATCATATTTAAAATGTAACCCAAAAATCATTGGTAAATCAGTTTAGTTTAGAAAATACATATAGCTTTCCCATTTTTCAATTTAAAATGTACATATACTGCATTCATGGGAAGATACATCAGGCTTTTTTCTCTTTTAGATTGTTTTAGCTTTTGTTATTCACATATCTGGTCACTTCCTCTTTTAGCAAAAAACTGCTGGATATTTGCAGTGTTCTGCCTAATTTGCCCTTTGCCAAAGAGTGAAAACCTCCATTGCAGAGATCTTAATAATTTTAATACTACCAGTTTTCATCAACATTGATTGCTGTGAAGTCAACATATTTTAATGCATGAGGTGAAGATATCTTAATAGTTGGGGAAAATATGTCAACTGAGTTGGGAGAAGAGATGAAGGAGAAAAATTATGAATCAAAATGTGTACACATGTAGAAAGACTATGACAGTGAAAAAGATGGACAAAACGTTATAAAGGCAAGGGTGACAAATAGAGAGGAGGTATACGGGAGACTTTATCTAGGCATCAAGAGACAGCGAAGACAAAAAGAAGAAATAATTGATACAGGGAAGACAGACAGTATTTCTTAGACAGTTTTCATGGACCTGAAGAGAGATCTGTGGTCCTCTTTGAACTACGTTTCTTGCATCTTAACTAATTCAGTATTAATATAATGCTACCTGATTGTAAGCCATGTTTTTTCTCTTCCATTTATTATCTGAACTTTTTTGATTTTCTGTTCTTTGTAGGGCATATCTGAATGAAATATCTTAAAGGGAAAGCTGTCACTTCCTTTATTTTCCATTATTGCTGCCACAGACAGGCAAAAGCCGCCACAGGAAGGGCAGGTCGCCCGCAAATGGAGCACAGCCAGCCACCGGCGAACTGAAAGCCGGCCGTGAATGGAAGCAGAAGCCACCCACAAGCAGGGAAAGCCGCGCCTGCGCAGTGACCAGTCTCGGCTCGTCGCCACAGGGGGGGGGAGGGGAGATATGTAATAAAATAAATAAATCTTTAAAAAAAAATATATATATATATATATTCCATTATTTTTAACAGAGATTCATGGAAGCTTAACTATGTACAGTCTTCTCTACTACTGTTTGGGTATTTTTACTCAATCATAACAGTGTAAATTCCGATTTATCTATTAGAAATGGATCCTTAATCTTTCCAAAAAGTGCCTCATTTACAGTGAATAGCAGACAGTATATTCTCTTTATTATATTCCCTTCTGAATATGGTGTTTTTGGAAAATAATTCCCTAACTATCATCCACCATAAAATTAATCTTTTGTTTTTTAACTTAGTATTTGATTTGAGAAGTTATGTAGGGATATATATTTTTTCTGTATCAACAGAAAAAACGAGTCTGTGCAACTATTTCCAACAAATTTCTCTTATGCTAAGGTACAAATATTTTTTTAACTTTGGTAACATGCTGTGAATTGAGCTTAAATGTTATCAATATAGTTTTCATGAAATGAAGATCACATTTTTACATATTCCCATTGTTTTGCTCCTATTTTTGCTTTGCTCATTATAGATATATATGTATGTATGTATGTATGAACACATGTATGTATGTCAATCAATTTAGTGCAAAATTTGGTTTCAATATCAGGACTAATTAGATTGTATTTAATGCAGTACAAATATTTTTCTGTGATGAAAATAAGAGCCACTGAGTGTACACTTTAAATGGATTGTACAAAGCATGGGACTATATAACATAGGAACCCAGTGGTGGAAAGAGGACTATGGTTAACAGAACAAATATAAGAATGTTCTTTCATGAACTATAACAAATATATAGTCCTAACACAGGATGTTAATCTGGTTGGTTGGGGAAAGATACATGACATGTAAGATATGGGCTATAGTTCATAGCTTGTAACAAATGTTTTAAAACAATGCAAGTTGTCCATGGTGGAGTCATGCATGGGAGCCCTGTATGATGATATGAATGCTTGTTTGGTAAGTTCCCAACTTTTACTATACACTTACTGTTTATGCATGTACATAAATGTGTGATATACTTCAATAAAATTTTATAAAATATATTTCTTTTCTGACTACCATTTTGATTATTTACAACATTGTTTCAACCAGAATGTCATAACACACTAAAATACATGATAGAAACCAATGAAATCATTAATATAGCATGAATGCACATAACTAAGAAGACAAATCAAATAGTCAAAATCTACATTTGCTCTTGCCTTATATTCTTATAAATATGTATCCATATTGGAAAAATATTTAACAATCACCAATCTAGTTCACCCATAGAGAATTCTGTACAAGAATATCATCTACCTGGTTTTATGTTTTGTGTACTCTTGTTACTAGATCCTTGCCTTGAACATATAAACTCATTTAAATACTATGAAATATTTAACTTGAAAAATTCTATTGCTGCTATAATAATTTACCACACACATAGTGGTTTAATATCAATATAAATTTATCATCTTATACTTCTAGGGTACAGAAATCTGGCCTGGGTCTCCTTGGATGAAAATCAAGGTGTTTACAATGCTGCATTCTTTGCTAATGGTTCTAGGGAACAGTCCTTTGAGTTTTCCAGCTGCTGGAAGCCATTAGTATTCCTTGGATCTTGATCTCCTTCCTTATCTTCAAAGCTAGCAGTATTATATCCCTGTTTCTACTGCAGTCATTACATTGCTCATTGATTGCAGCCAGGAAAGGATTTTAAGTACTAATCCAATTAGATTGGACTCACCCTGATATTCAGGACAATTTTTTTTTTTCATTTTCAAAGGCCTTAGCCTTCATCACATCTGCAAATTGATTACACCATGCAAGGTAAAATATTCACAGTTTCCAGGGAATTAGGATGTGGACATTTTTGGAGGGCTATTATTATTATTACTTTTTTTTTTGTCACAGTAGAATACATCAAATCCTAATATGATTATATAGGAATGTTTGAAGGTGATTCTACAGAATATTTTATTTCTAAAATGAAAAGATTTGTTGAAAATGACAAAACAACTTTAAAATGAGTAAACATTCTGTATAATCTACATTAAATACATAACATTTTAGTACTACAAAAGCCTTGGACCAAGTAGCTATATGAATAAATCTTAGAATGTAATCACATTTAAAAAATACAGTTAAGATGCAAAACATAATCAATTATAATTACTTCCATCTTTTGTCATTTATTAAAGAAAATATAATCCAATACTCATATTGCCACATCTTTCCCATCTTTTTTCCTATTCTCTTTGACTTTCATACATTTTATACCATATTGAGTCTCTTATTCACCAATATACCCTCCAAAACAAAACAAAACTCCTACTTTAGACTCTGCCTGTTTGATTTTACTCTCCTCCAGTTATTTACTGTGAATCTTAACAACTTCTTTTAAGAAACATAATGTTCTTTCTCTCAGATCCTATGCCTCCTTCTCCACTATACACCATTGCAAAAGTTTAAAGACTTTTTTAATGGGGATGGAGTTTGGAATAGGAATGTTTAGATTGGTTTGGTAGATTGGAGATAAAATAGTTCTCTTCAGACCACTGAGGGAAACTGGTAGAGAGGAGATACTAGTGCCTGTTTTTATAATGATATATGAATACATTTAATATCATTACACAATGAATTGAATCCGATCCTTCCTAACCAAGAAAATGGCGACAATCTATTCCTAATGTAACTAACTAGTCATCAGTCCTAACTAGCCAAATCATTCTCCTTTGCGTCCCCTATTGAAATTTATCCCATCCTTCTGCAATAGAATACAGCTTTTTAAAAGTGGAGAACTGAATTCATTGGAAGGCTTCTCAGTCTTTTTCTCCAATAGGTCTTTATTGTTCTCTTAATTTTTCCTTCTTTGTGTACTATATGACACAGTAGCTCTTTTCTAAAGCTGAGAGTTCATAATCCAAATTTGTCTTTTGGTAACAGCTTTCATTTTTCTGCGGAATAGCATCTGCTTTTTAGCTGCGTCCTTCATTTTATAGGTGAGAGAATGGGTGTTAACAGATTTATTTTGAGGGAAAACCCCTTACTGCTACAAGTCCACTTGAAAAAAAATGCAGTTTCTTTTGAACAGAAATAAAGATGTCCCGTGTTTTTAAACATTTCTGAGTCAGCAGTGGCTAAGGAGAAACTCAAATTTCTTCACCTTTAATATGCTATTCAATGTTGTAAAAAAGGGGACGGGGGACTGGAAGACTGTAGCAGTTGTTTTGGAAGAAAAATGGGAAATGTGAGAGTAGATTGGCACATCTTTAAAATGGAAGGAAGACAGGATCAGTGCAATAAATAAGAGTAGAATACAGAAAAAACACCCTCAACTACAGACATGCTACAGGCTTTACAAAAAATAAATAAACAAAATAATGACAGATAGATAGATAGATGAATAATCCTGCCCTAAGTTTTCTTGACACACTTCAATTAGCTAAATAATTGAGGGCAGTATGCATTCATTCAGTGACTATCTCTTAGGTATCTAAATGAACTAATCATTTTGTCAGGATTTCTAGGAAAGTGTAAATTGAATTGTATACAGACATGGCTTTAAGAAACATATATATTAGGAGGGGATGAACACACGTAATAGTTTAGACTTTGACAATGTTACAGGAGTTTAGAGAAAGAAGGAATCTATCTGGAAAGATCAGGGAAAGCAAACTGGAATTTTGAATCAATAGGGTTGAGTCATCTTGCAGTAGAAAGAGAGCATTTTAGGGAAGCAGGAATAGCAGGAACAAAGACAGTAATAAACTCAGCAGAGGAATTACCTGCAAATATAGTTAAGAGGGTCTCTGAGAATGGCTTTGGCTGCAAGAGCTGAAAACTATATTCAAACTTGCCTAAACCAAAACAAAGTGTATTATTTCACATGCCAATATGTTACTGTTACGTTGGGTTAGACAGGCTCCAGCCAGAAGAATTGTTTCGGTTAAGTTTCGATGCAATTCTTTCAATTCTCTTCTCCTCAAGATGCCAAAAGTGGGCCTCCTTCGTGGCTACAGGATGGCTGCCATCAGGACTTGAGCCACGGCAATTTTTGTTGTTGTTGTCACTTATATCTAGAAGCAGTAAGAAACTCTACCCAACTATGAAATGCAAACCCTTACCTATAGTCCCCTTGCCTCAACTTACATTCCTTGGTCATCTAGGACTATTCATTGTTGTCAAGGGGTTCCCACACTGATTTTCTTAGAGACTAACAGCAACCATGCTCTGGAGATAGGAGCTAGTTAGACACTTGATCAAAAGTGGAGCACTTCCAGGAATTAAGTTTTCATGTTAGTAGAGCACAGTAGCCTCTACCCAAGATAGTTTGATACCCTAGAATAGGAGTCTGTATATATTCTTTAGATACAATACTGCAGATTTCTGAGAATAAAATGACATAAATAAGAAACTGTTTGAAAAATATTAACATACCCACAAGATGCAAACTGAATTAGAGTTGGTAGTGGGAGATCTTGGGACAGATAGATGGAATATTGAAGCATTATTAAAGAAAAGTGTGGTTTGGTCAAGCAGCTATGAAAATGAAGATAAGGAAGAGGCAAGAAATATTATGGAAAAAGAATGTATTATGAAATTGATTAGATCTAAGGGCAAGGGAAAGTAAAATGTAGCATTATGATTGACTTGCAGGATAGTGATGCAATTATCAAAGATAGGTACCATAGAAAGAGGTGGGCATTGGTCAGCAAGGAATATTAAGGTTTGAATAGTATCCCCTCTAAAATGTTATGTTCAAATCCTAGGATCTTTGAAGATGTTATTAATGAACATGAAGCCAAAATGGTGCAAAGTGACTTTATAAGGAGAGGAAATTTGAGCACAGACAGAGAGAGCAGCCATGTGACAGAGGTAAAGACTGAGTCATGCCACAGCCCAAAGAACGTCATGGATTTCTGGCAAGCCACTGCCAGAATCTGTCAACGCCTTGATTCAGATTTCCAGCAAGCAGAACTGTAATACAATATATTTCAGTATGTTTTAAGTCATCAGATTCATGATACTTTGTTACAGCAGCTCTAGAAGGGAAGATGAATTCAGCTATGGCTTACTGAATTAATGGTGTCAAGGGACATTCTTGGGGAAAGTCTATAGGCTCTTGAAAACTGGAGAATGGGAAGAAGTTAAAAGGGAAAGACCACAGATCTGCAGCTTTGTGAGAAAATCTAGTCTTTGGTAGTGGAGAAAGGGGGAAATGAGAGAAAGCCTTTTGATAGGTGAATGGATTATAACTGATTTATTAAATATAACCCTTACTCTTCAGGATAGTTTAAAATTTGTTTAGTATTGTATAAACATCAAACATTATATTATTCCCAATAACAATTTTTCCAAAATTTGATCAAGATAAATACAGAAGATCATGTACTCAATTAAGAGAGAAAAAGTAAATTTATACTTTGGTTTCCTATTGGAAATTAATTTTTTTTTACTTAGGTTAGTTTTATATTTGTATCTCTTTACTTTCGCAGAATATCTTGGTTCTAATTGCAGTAACAAAATTAACTGCTTCCTTTTCATTCAGAATATATATAATAATTAAAAAATATTAATAAGAATTTTACTACCAAAATAAAAGGACTAATGAATGAAGTTTGGGTATTTCTTGTCCTCGGGATTCTACACCCAACATATATAGAGCATTTCTTCTCATTGTGATTATTTCACCAACTTATGTTCAGAGAAGTCCAGCTTCTATCCCTATCCACTTTACCAAGTTCCCTTCATCCTCCTGTATGCAAATATTTTTATTATTTCTTGGTTGACCCTTGATTTGCATTCTTTTGAAAATATAAGCCAATGACTGTATTTACACACAGAAACACACACATCTATGCACACATTTGTTTTACATACCTCTGACAGACTTAGTATATTTAAAAATATTCAACAGTTTGCATTTTACTCAAATATATATTCATATATATCCATAATACTGTATGTTATTCCTCATTAATTTTTCAGCAGCATTGGAGAGATATACTATTGTTTATTAAGTCAGGGACTTTTGAGTTATTTCCAATATTTTTCTGTTAAAACTAGTATACTGTGTATAATTTGTACATATGTTATCCCAAATTTGAGTAGATTCCTAAAATGGTATTGCTGGGTCAAAGAAAAATCCATATGCAATATTGCTGGGTATTGCCAAACATATCTATTGAATTGCTCATTACTGAGCTAGGTTGTCAAACTTTTGGAGTTTTCCAATCAGATACATGAGAAATATCTCAGGCTAACTTTAATTTGAATCTCCCTGATTTTGAAGTTGAACACTTTTTTATGTTTTAAGACAATCTCCTTTTTTTCTGTTTGCATTTCATTCTTTTCCCTGTTTCTCTTCAGTTGATATACTTTTCTTCTCAATTGTAAAAATACATTATACATAATTACCCTTTTTTGTGATACAACTTGAATTTTTTCCTCGATTGCTAACATTAACTACACTTGGGATGGTTGTTTTTGTATGTGTTTTTCTTTTTTTCATCAGCATACTGGCTATCAATACATGTTTACAAATGAAATTTATAGCCAGTTAGTTTAGCTCAGGGGAAAAAAAGCTAAAACAAGCAATAGTCCTGTTTAATGGAATTGACTAAATTTAATAAATTAAGTTAGGGATAATATGATGCTGAATCCAAAAGCAGAGTATGCTTTACACTTTTACATTTGGTTCAGTCTATTCCTATTTCGTAAAGTAATGTTTTATAGTTTCCTCATATTGGTTTCACACATTCACATTTACCCTGAGAGTTATGAGTTTTATTAAATGGATCCTTTAATTTAATTATATTTTAACAGTTTTTTTTTTTATATAAAGGCCCTTGGTTTTACAAATTTGCTATCTAAGTAAATTTCTTTGGTGATTGTAGGAGTTTTCTGTTGTATTTCTTTGGGAGGGGTGTTTCAAAATATTAATAGTATCTGTAAATAGTGATACTTGTACTTTTCTGTGCCAATGATTTTGCATCTAATTGCATAGGCTACTACATCAAATTCAATATTATATATTAGCAAACATTTAGAAAGTGGACGTCTTTTATTTCTTAGAAGATTCTGCTAATTCTAAATTATGGAAATATTTGAATCATTCATTTTTATGGCCATATTTTAGATAAACTCACTTATCACTTCTGTCATGGCCACTTCTCTCACAAATCCAACCAGATAGTTAAGTTGTAGTGATTATAAATCACATGAATGTAGTGGAGGGAAAGCTTAGCTACACCTTCCCCTCATCACTCATCCCTTCCCTCCCAACATCCATCACTATCCAGATTCCAGGACACTGATTGGTCCAGAGACTGGGTGTGATCACTATGCTTTGAGAAGGTGCAGGCCCTTACATCCACTACTACTGGGTGCCTATCCAGAACTAGCATCATTTTGCTTTCCCTTGCTACATATGTTTCAACTGTCATGGATATCAACAGTTCCTGTACTAGCTTGCTGGTGTTAATAATGTGACTTAGGAGAGAAGTGGCTGTGCGTGAGCTTGATACCTAGAAAGTGATGTGGGAGTGATATCAGAACAGTTGCCTATCTACTAATAGTATATTATCCCCTATTTGGGGATATATTTGGCTAGGAATCCTAACAGGGAGAATAGGTGCTAGAACCAGAGTTGGAAGAGAATGTTATTCCAAATTTTCTGGCCTAAAGCATGTCTTAACATATATGTATCCTCCTGACCTCAGAGGGTTGTGTGCAAATATAGTCAGTTATGACTCATGAAGAGAAATTTATTACAGGCTCACTCATTTTATGTAGAAACCAAATTTTTCATGTTACTAAAATGTCCTTCTGTGGATGGACTTAACCTCACGCATTTTACTGAAGGCAACATCACTCCAACTTCTTGGTTCTAGTACCAGTCCCAGTTTTTTAAAAAATATATGATCATCAGAATAGTATATTGTCATTTGCCAAGTCCCTATTTAGGCTTAGTTTAGTTAGTTACTAGAAAGTGCTCATTCCTTAAAGTCCATTGCTATCTTTGTCCATTCATCCTTTGCTCATAAAACCAGAATCAGTCCTGATTCTTTCTGACATATCTTTCTTCAGTTAGGTCTCTGTGCACCTTACATCCTAGCATTCCTCTAATAGTTTTCCTCCTCCATGGAACAATAATGTGTGTCAATCATGTTATATTTAAAGTACACTTGATAATTTATTTTAGGCACAATGCTGAAAATGCTGTAACAGCAATTTATTCATTTTTAATTTTTTCAAAGGTAGTCATTTTCCAATAAATTTATCCCTTTCTGTGATAACAAAATTGGTACAATTAGAGTGAATGTGTGGAAATACCAAGGCATAGAAAAGGGAAACAGAGGAAGAGAACGTGTCCTAACTGCTCTGAAATGAAATAGAGTGTTTATAATATCCTAAACCTACATCAACATATATCAAATAGTACTAAAGTATTATAAATGAATAAACATTTACATAGATTTGTATAAATAAATATATAATATTTACATATATCAGCTATTTATTTTATATATAAATTTATACTTATCTACAATATAAAAAGCTATAAATTATTTTTCTTAATTCACTTAACTAAATTAGCTCTTTAAAATAATTATTAAACTTATGCCTTATTTCTAAAATTTCCTCTTACTTCAAAAATATCAGGTGATTTAATCTGTATACAGACACCTTGAGTTCTTCTAAGCAGGAGTATTAAGGTTTATTTAATTTTTCAATTGACTTGAACTCTAAAGACTTGTGATGCTGGATATCAAGAAAATTAATGCAACACAATTTACTTCCCAAAGTTTCTCTAATCGACAGTAGAACATATGACAGCATGAGAGAATATAAAAATGTGTTCTTAAGTGAAAGTTATAACAATGAAATAAAACAAAATGTGACTATAAAAGTGCCTATTATCTTCTGTTTTTTAACAAAAATAGAAAAAGTTAGTTGGCAGACTGAGACACTAAGGCATTGCTTTCATGGAAAACCATTAACTTTCTATTATAATTCTCTCTCCCTTCCAGAAATTGAGACTGAAAATGGGAAATAGAAACAACCTTCTCTTTTGGTTGGCTATCATTGTCAATCTAACTCTTTCTCTGCTCCAGTGAACCTAAATTATTACTAAAAGTAATATAATGGGATATGCAGTTCAATAGACGTGAACAAATGCATACCAGTGTGAATGGCCTTAGAAGTGCTATTTGATTAATACTCAGTTTGTCTTCGATCATCCCATTGTCATCTTCTACTTGTTGCAACCTACACTTACCCTTCCACCCTGAAAATATGTAATTTAATTCCTTAATGTATTGTTAGGGTTGTCTCTATCTCCTCACTTCTCTCACTATATATATATATATACAGAGAGAGAGAGGGAAAGAGATTTTAAGAGATTTTTTTTTAAGGAATTGGCTCATGCAACAATGGGAATTGGCAAGTCTGAACATCATAGGGCAGGCTGCAAGTTGGTAACTCCAATGAAGTCCTCAGTGAATTCCCCAGGAGAAGGTGGCTGGCTAATGTAGGCATAGAAATTCTTCTCTCTGACTGCTGAAATTATCAGTCTCCCTTAAAGCCTTCATTTGATGGGATGAGACTTCTCTCTTATTGGTGAAAGCAATCTCCTTTGTTGATTGTCGATGTAATTAGCCATAGATGCCATCAACTGACTGATTTAAATCCATAGAATAACTTCCTACCTTTCTTCTACCTTTCCCTCTTCTTTTTTCTTCTCTCCTGCACTCATTTTCATCTTTTCTTATCTTCCTTTTATTCTTCAGATTCTTCTTTCTTAATTCTATTAGCAATTCACTTTGAAATACCATGGTGAGTGATATGGGTTAAAGTTATCTATGATAAGGAAATAAGAATCAACAGTAAGAAATATGCTTTATGAAATTGAAGGGTAAAAAGAGCAAGGACATGCTCATTTTAAGAAAATAGGGTACAGGAGAAGTAAAGGTACATGGATGTAAATTGTGCACATGCATGTTGCTTTAAAGGGGCTTGGCCAAGGAACTATGCCAAAAGTGAATTGGCTTAAATTGGTGAAGACAATGAATTTGAGATGTATTGTACATTTGTCTGTTAAAACAGAAATTGCTTCTGTTTCTTTTTTGAAGAAGGTGTTGCACTTACTTTATTCCCAGGGTGTGCTAACCCTTCTATTTACAGTGTATTGGTTCTTAAATTGACCTGATTTCATGGCTTGAGTTTTGATATTTTCTGTTTTGCTATAATAGAGAGATACACAGATGATTAATTAAAATAGCTTCAATAATGTTTATATTAATGAATGAATGAATGAATGAATCTGAAATTTCTCTTCCATCAATTAGATTGTTCATCCCACTCTATGAATGGCAAAAAGTAAAATGAGAGCAATTTGAAATCACCCTGGACAGTTAGGAGGAGCTAAGCTTACACAAGATGAAATGCAGATGTTAAGAATGAACAAGTCATGACTTTGATTATTGAGTGCAATATATGTTTTAGATGGATGATTTCTAAGCCACAAATGCTTTATGCTTTTTCTTATTTATTTTTCCTTATTTATTAAACTACTTTTACCTAACAAATTTTAGAGTAGGAATATGATAAGCTATGAATTTAAGGATTAAGGAGATTATAAAAGTGAAATAAAAATTAGGAGGGTTTATAAAGCTTAAATCATTTGCTCAAGTTTATTTTTTTAACTCTTAAAGATTTTTACAACTAACTATTAAAGATAAAATGGTTAAGAGGGGAGAAAAAGAATAAAGGCTTGTAAAAATTAATTAATACAAGAGAAAATATGACAAAAAGTAAAGATTACTCTTCATAATGATCTAATAATCACAATGTTTTTACAAAATATCAGCAGCATAATAGAATATAATTATGCTGTGTAGTATTTGTCATGATTTCTTCCTTATATTTTATTTAAAAAATGATGAATTAAGTCTTAGCTAAGTGGTCCAAGGCAGAGCAAAATAACATTTAGTATGTTTCATTTTATTTTTCCTTTTTTTCCTTGAAGTATTAAAAAAAAATTGGAACTTTTGATTGATTTATAAGAGAACTAAACACATGGCTATTAAACTCTAATACATTTTAAACCCAAAATGAAAGAGTGTAAAAATTAAAGCTAACAATATGTTCCCAGAGTAAAATCTAATTATATAATACATAATAATAGAATGCTAAAAATAATAAAAGCATTTTAAAATTTCTCAAAGTAATCACACATGGTCATGAATCAAAAACTCAGAAGCATTGGTGATATAAATATATTAACCTCCCTTTTCCTACCCTCAATCTCAATCTCAGGGTCTATCATTTTAAATGTTTTTTGATTTTTCAAGAGGTTATTTCAAAGCTTGATATAAAGCACTACGTTTTATTTATCGAATTATCAACCTGGAAAATATCCATTTACTCTTCAACATAAAAATGTTTTCACTCATATACCTACTGCCCCACTTTTATAATATTTTAGCTATATATTTTAGTTTTCTACTATATCTGTTTTAATTAATTGCTGCTTTATTTTTTCATCAATTTTGTAATGTCTCATGATTTCCTATTTGAAGAATATAATTCTGTTTAGTGTAAGCACAAAGTTACCTTTCAGGCTTTTGTCACAAAATTATTTAAAAACTTAAAACTATTAATTGGTGTTAATATGCGAGGATTATGTTTTGTTTGATAAGAGTCTAAGTTCATCAAAACTTTGCTTGTATATGGAGAATTTTACTACAATGAAATTATTGGATCATGACTTTATTGTATGTTATTTCTTTTCCCTGGAGTTTTTAACGCATTTTTGTACCATTTGTTTATTGCCACATCCTCAAACTTTTAAAACTCTGCATCTTACTAAATACACTATCCATTCCTCAGTCTCCAAAGGTGCTTCCCCATAGGTCACACCTTTCTGCTCTGAACACATTGTTCTCCAAGTCTGTTGCAAAACTTTCATCTTGAGACAGAACATCCTAGATCTCCTGGGTTGTGTACTATATTTCCTGTAGTCCTTGTCTTCCTTTTTCTGGGCTTCCAAATTTGTTTTGTTTGAGTACATCTTCAAAGAATTTCCAAATAAAGGATTCATGGCAAGAAAATTGTCAAAATTTTTGTATGTTTATAAAAAGTTTTTTATCAGAACATTTCTTGATGCTTAGTGAAGATAAAGAATTCTAGGCTCAAAATATATCATTTTAGAATTTTAAAGGCTTTTGTTTATTGCCCTGAAGCAAGCTGTTATGCTGAAAGTCTCTAAATAAAATAGGGCTGAATTCTGACCAGAAAATATCAGCATAAGCTTTGTTTTTTGCACAAATTTTATTCAGTTTCTTTAGTGAAGAGATCTGATGTATTCTTAGGTTTATATTTCAGGATGAAGTAAACAGTTATGGAAATACTAATAAGTTTTTTCCTCTCTTTTGGTGTTTGGAATTTTATTTATGGCTCCACAAAGATAAACTTTTATAGTATCCAGAACTTTATAGCCCTCTTTAGAATATTGATTAATTATTTGTGTGGCAAATGAAACCCATACAGGTTGAAAATTAACACAGCTAGGAAGAGAAGAGATGTGATATTCAGGAATAATATCCTCATCACACTTACTTTCTTTATAAACTTAATTATTAAAACAACAAAGAATGCCCAAACTAATTGTGAAATTTCCCCATGCTACCTTAGCCAGTAGGGAATTGATGGACAGTATATCATGCCAGCTGCTTAAACATCTTGCATCAATTGGTTTCTGTCTGTTAATATTGTGCCTTAAGAATTTTTCAATTGTTTATAATAAACATATATTTTTTGGCTAAGAACATTAAAGTCTCAGCCAGTGGGAAATGCCCTGAATCATTAAAAATATTTCTATACTGGCAGAATTTCAGGTTCTGTTGCATGTATAAGAATAGTGGGGCAAGCTCCTTAACAGAAACCCAGACTTGCCTGTGTTCTAGTCCTGGCTCTGAGCGGACTAGTTTCTCCGATTTGGGGCAAAGCTTAAGAACTCTTTCTTTTTCTCTCAGTTATTTCACCTGAATATTTACAAGTTAAACCCCCTGATTCATGTATTTACCACAGTGCTTGTTTCTCAGAAACTGACCAATAATTGTAATTAGGGCGTTCAATTATGAGTATAATTGTTATTGCCATTTAAACTTTTTGTTGCACTAGATAATTTTTCGTGTTCTTTACATCTCCAACATTTTATAATTTTCCACAAATTCTTACTGTTAAAATAATCAAGATGAATAAAATAATGTGGAATTTCTTATGAGTAACTTCTCAGTCTCTTAGATTCCAGAAAAACACTACGATCAAAAATTTTTAAAAGCCCATATCAAAATAAAAAGAAAGAAAACACTAAGAATTATCAAATCCTATTAAAATGGGCTCTCTGTATATAGTCCTACTCTTCAACTTAGCATATGTAATATTGCTTAATTATTAGGGTATTTATGCTTCTCTTTGACTATTAAAAATAATGATCCTTCATCGCAATAAAATATTCCATTATTGCATAGTCTGGTGTTTTATGAATTACTCTACACACACTTTGTGTCAATTATAGGCCATAGAATAAAAGGTAACACGTTGGCTTTAGGCTGAATCATTTATTTGGAGCTCACTGATGTGTTCTTAATTCAATTTGAAATCTCTCCCCACCCACAGTTTGTGAAGAAAGAGATGCAACCATTTTTCTTCTTTGGAAGTGGCTAGAGAATGCATCAACATGACAAATATTTTCCAGGAAGAAAAAATAAAGGTAAAGCTCTGTGAATAACAACATCTCTTGCTAAAAAGTATAAACATAGCAGTATTTATCACATTTTTTTAATCTCAAAAGGAGCCTGCAAGCATTTTAGAAAAGTTAATGATGATATGGTTATGCAGGATTAACCTCGCTGTTCCCTGAAATGGAATCTTGCCTGACACTGCATGGGTATGACAAACCCTGCAGAAAGCATTCTGGATTTATGATTGCATCTGTAAAGCTGAAAAGGATACTGCTGACTCCAAACTGCCCATGCTGGAATGTGTATTCATCACAGAATCAAAGGCATGGGCTCCCTGTATATGCAATATATGACAGATACTGTAACATCCACCGGTTCTCAGATAAAGGTATTGAAGAGCCATTCAAAGATATTCTACATCACACCATCTGGCAATGGAGATGAGATTAAACCTGTTAATAAGGACATTAATACTAGTTTAAAACATTTCTCATGTCCAGTTGAGCACTTATCAAGTGCTGTTATTCACTTGACAGTCACAATAGTTAAAATGGAAAGAAATACTATGTGGAAATATATTTTAAATTTTTTCATTCCACCATTAGCTAATCCATTTTTTTTGCCAAATTTTATTCCTCCATGACTTCACTCATTCTATTCTGGACATTAGGTTTTTAAAGATAAATATAATGTATCTCTTGAATTTAGGATATCATTCTGTCTTGAAGTGATAGATATAAAAACAGATAATAGAGTAAACAGAGATCCATGGGAACACCAAAAAGCAGCCCACGACTCTGAAAAAGATGAGGCAGGAAGTTTAAATGGAGGAGGCATCATTTGAACTGGGTCTTGAAGACTGTATAGGAGATGGCAGCCAAAGCAAGCATTACATCAGGGTTCTAACTGTAAAATTTAAACACATTTTCCATATTGACTGGCATATAGTCCCAGCAGTCTCCAATTCAAATGAGTCAAACACAGCATGAGTTTCAATAAAATGTAAGCAAAGCTACCTATATCTATATATGCTGCCCCCCCTCCTGCACTCCCACACATCTTGCTACAATTCGACTTATTTGGCTTTTCAAACCAGGGTGCTATACTCCCAGATGTACAACACCTCCCCAAGCCACATACCCACCTACCTGTATGTACTGCTTACAATCATATCTATGATACATTTTACCCTCTTTTTTCTGCCTCTTATCCTAACTTGCTAATGAATGTTAAGTTCCATTTATAGGCAACCTTGTGGAGTGTGTTACATAACCTCAGGTCAAGTACATGATTGCATAATCATGTGACAATTTTCATTTCTTTCCTCTTCTTCTCTCCTCCTCTCCAGGTACTGATTGCCTTGGGCATTTCTCCTCTTTCTGTTAGGCAGAAGTATAATTTGGCTGACCCCATACTTTTTACGCTTCAAGGGAAACAGTAATGTCTTCCAGGTGCCCAAAGGAGCCTTTGATTCACGACTGCTAATGCACAAAACTCTTCTAGTTCCAAAGCTGATTGGTGATCTAATGGGAAGTCAGAGACAGATACTAAGCTCATTATGCCTAGTTTGTTTTCCTAAATGCTCAATTCACTCCCAGAGGGCTCCTCCTTCCCTCATATCAATAGATTATTGTCAGGCCACAAACTGATCAGACATAACTATGCAGGATTGAAATCTCAAAGTCAAATAGCAACAAAATATAGGTAGATGATACCAGTACCACATCCCCTTCTTCAACCAGGTTTCCTACTGCATGTTATAAAAATAAATATCTGTCTTTCTCCTAACCAGATGAAAGATTTAAGTGTGGCAGGTACTGTGCCTTATACGTGTGTTTCTTTGTACTTCGTATGTTTTGTACACTGCAGAAATGAAATTAATTATTGCTTAATTATTTTAAAATGGAAAAATACACTGAAGCTATTGAAATAAATCATTCTTAGTTTCAGAAAGAAAAAATAACAGGGATAAATCAATGTAAATACTCATGAAAAAGCAAAATTATTTACTTCATTTTGTTTAATAAATCTACATATATACACATAATTTTTCAAAAACATTAACATTTATGAGTATAAACTTTCAACAAAAACATATATATTTTTAGAAATACCCTAATGCCTATGTAATTATAATTTTATTGGAGCTTGTTTATTTCATGAATTTTAATTTTGGTTTTAATCTTACTCTATGGTAATACGACTTAAAGTGCGATGTTGATTATTACATTGTTTTGTATTACATCATATATTTTTTAACAACAATGAATCTGGCCTGCTTTAGAATACATTAATATAAACAGAACCACAAATTAATTTGAAGTTTAGCAGTTAAAGATATCAAAACCACAATGCAATAGACTAATAGGCCCTTCTATACTATGAATTGTCGCTGTTATTCCTACTGAAATTTCATTAACTCTCTTCTAACCATACTCATTTGAGTGGAAAATGTGTTCAATAATAATGCATCATCTATTATGTTGTACTTTAAGGAAAAGGTACAGAAAGGTTGTAAATTATAAAGATGGTTATATACTGGTTTTTAGAGGAAGTCTGAGGTAATTTAGAAAACTATTTTTTCTCACACTGTAAGCAAACACATTACCCATATTGTCTATTTGTACAACTATTTTGGCCAAATTCAGTTAAAAAAGAAAAAAAAACTATTTAAAATATATAATTATAGTTCTGAAAAGAAATCTTAGAGAAGGTCATATTAAAAACAATCCTAACCCTTTCAATTAATCTATAGAGCTGATTTCAATGAACTTTTAATTTTCAGGGATTTCTTTTTGGTGTTATATAAACACAGTCAAAGCAATGAAAATATTATAATGAATGGTGGTGAGGAACAGTACAGGATGAATACTATGTAAAGCTAATATTTTGCTCTATGATCCTTGTTTCTTTTCTTATTAGTACAAGGTCTAATCAGTTATCTTCACTCAGTCTGAAGTTCAAAATGAACATTAACTGAAAGAGTGGCTTGATTTAATATTGAAAAACCTTTAGACCACAAATCAAATCAAATATTATAATTAAGCACAAGTCATGCAGGTCAATTTAATTTTTAATAAACATTGCCCTATAAAATTACAATAGTAAAAATGCCTAAAAATCAACTTTTTCACATAAAAGAAATTTTGGTGGAAAAGTATTATATTTCTGATTGGGAATGATGAAGGGTAAAAATCAACTTGCCTAAAGATGGCTACTGATTACGTTTTGGAAATTACTAACACTATTTTTTTTCTGAAAAAAATCAACCTATGCCCCATGTTTATTGAAAACCTAATCTATGAGTTGCTATGATGTATGACTGAGGCATGCAAGATAGACAATTGGGACAAGTTCAACACAAATGCAATTATTAGAAAACAGGGCAAAACAATGTATAAATGAGCTGCCTTAATTGGTTCAGACTATAACTGTTTTGGGAGGGTATTGGTTTGTCAAACTCTTGTATGACTTTCTTCTCTGTGCTAGGATCTGTGTTCTGTCATTTAAGGTGCATGAAAATTATGATAATCACTTTTCTCAAAGATCTTACATATATCCAACTGGAATATTATGGTATAGTAATTTTCACAAGAACATAGAAGGAACAGCGTGAAAAAGAAATTCAAATGAGTGAGCTGTCACTATTGGCTTGGATGAAAATACAAAGGACATTAAAAAAATTGATATGTTAAATCTGAGTCTTGCCAAGTTGGTTCTGTGGGTGAATAATATCGTGAAAGTCTTGCTCCCTGATGGAGCTCCTTTATGAATTTCAGATATGAAATCATTTTTCTGAGGTTATTTTATATTACATGATATTATATCCATAATTCTTTTCCCTTTTTGGAATAACACAAAAGCCATTGATCATTATGCACCATAATAGACATTTTAAACATGAAGAAAGAATGGGATTAAAATTAAAGTTTCTAACATTTTAATAAAATCTGGATAGAAGTCAGGCTCAGTACCTCCAAGATGAGCCTTACTTCTCTTTCTGAACTTATTTTAAAAGGGTGAATAGTTAAATGGAAGAAAATGATTACAAGAGAAGCTTCTTTCACATTTAGATTTCTCACTTAACATAATGGATACAATTTATTGAATAATTATTAAGTGCCATACTTTTAAAATACATTATTAATTTAATACTCTGGCAACTTTATGTTGTAGGTGATCTGATAACCCCCATTTCATAGTTGAGAAGTTCAGTAATCAGCTCACACACCTAATAAGTAATGGAGAGGAATTTAAACCAAGTAGTGTGATGCCAGAGCCTGTCTTCTTAAATCACGCTGATTTTCAGAAATCTCAAGCTTCCAAGATACCCTTCTTCAACACATCTTCTCTGCTTTTAATTTCAGAATGGAAAGATTCATTACATAGATTATAAATTCAAGTGACAATGCAAGAGCTTAATATACATCATAAAAAATGAACCCTAATGTAATCTACGGACTACAGTAAATAGTATAATTATAATATTGTTTCATCAGTTGTGAGAAAGGTGCCACATTAATGCAAATTGTTAATAATAAGGAACACTTATGTGTGTGGATATATTGGAACTCTTTACTATCTGAATGATTTTTCTGTAAACCTACAACTGATTTACTAAAACTATAAGGAAAAAATGAGAGCATACTTTCATGGTCCTCTCACAGCCTGGGAACTTCTGTATGTAGAACTTTGAGCCTGCATGTTCCATGAATATGAGCCATATAATATTCCTTTTCATTTTGGCTTATTGATTATGATCCTTTCCCCACTCATAATCAGTAATTTCCTTTAAGAGTAGATGCAAGCCTCATTGCCTTCCAAAACACAAACATTCCATATTTTTTTCATTATTTCCCCCTAAGCACACTTCATAGTTTGTATTGCTTCATTAATTAGGATTTGATCTTAGGTTTTACATGAATTATATGCATACTGTCTACATCTGAATTGTCTGCCTCTTAGTGGTTTAGATACTAATTATATGCATTATGTATTTTTCTATATCTTCTAATTCTATGCCATGTGACTTTAATGAAGTCACTTCACCACTGTGACTTACAGTTTTCCCAAATCATAAGGCTGCTCTGAATGATTTCCACAATCCTTTTAGGTCTGAATTTGAAATCATTTCCTTCCCAATGAGGTAGCACTCATATTGTTTTAACCATCAGCTGGATGAAGAGCACACTGTAATAGGAATTTGTCATACCTGGCTCTATCCTTTGGGCTTGGAGCAGGGAGAATAGGGGAGTACAGTTGCTGACTCCTAGATTTGAGTCAATAGTCAGTTATCATGTGTAGAGTCTAAGGAATAACCTTTCCTTTTCCAAATTAGGATACCAAGGTTCAGTGAAATTTTGCCTAATTCCCAAACTGTTCTTTACTCATTTTACCACATGGATTTTTATTAAACAAGTAATAATGGTATAGCATTGTGCTACTTATGTTCTATATTTCATTTCATGTTAATCTTATTAAGATTTTATCTATTATACTTGTGAATACTTTGAGTTATTTGCTTTGTACGTGTTTCATAGTAAAACGGTTCACTTATAGGCACCACAAAGTTTTATGTTAAAATACGAAAGGAAAAATAAAATAAAAGCGGGGCCAGCTGTAGCCCAGTAGATAGGGCACTGGTACACCACATGGGAGGCCCCGGGTTCAGTTCCTGGGGACCTCTCCGTGAGGGCAGACCGCCTGAGAAGGCAAAGCCACCATGGGCGGGGTAGAGCTGCCGTGGGCAGGGCAAAAAGCTGCCACGGGGAGGGCAAAGCCGCCACGGGCAGGGGGAGCCACCTGCGAACGGAGCAAAAGCTGCCTGTGAATGGAGCAAAAGCCGCCTGGGAACGGAAGCAGAGCCGCCCACAAGCAGAGCAAGCAGCCTGTGCAGTGAGCTGACTCGGCATGTCGCCGCAGCCGGGGGTAACAAAGCAGACATAGAAGAACACACACACACAAATGAACACACAGCAAGAGCAAGCAGAAAAGGGGAGGGATATGTAACAAAAAAAATAAATAAATAAAATAAAATAAAAGGTAGATAATAGGATGGATAAGACTAAATTTGCCTAACATGCTTAAAAATATCATTCCATAGAAGTTAATACAGATTAGACTTAGATTATGGTTGGATATTGAATTATGGTTGTAGTTATAACCATTTAGATATCATTAAACTGACTTTAAATTATTAGTTGGTTAATTCCTTGGTATGATATGCAAGAATAACTGAAAATACAAGCAAAAGTGGCTCAACTAACTTCAGTTTTTCTTTTTAATTTTGTCTTTACAGTATTTAATTTTTATATATGAAAGGATTTCTCCCTAGAATAAGCCATTACTTTCCAAGAGCAATCTGTGGAAAAAGTTCCCCAACATAATGGCAGCTTCTTTATCTGACATCCCCCCATACCTCTCTAATAGGACAAGAGGAACATAAAAATATATAACCAGACAAACAACTGTAAACATGGTGGATTTTGTTGTTGGAACATCCAAGAAATATAATACAAAATAATCCCTATGTCATCAAAGCAATTCTTTCTCAAGCCAAATGCTCATAAAAGCTTTATACTTAGAAACTATATGTTGAGTATCATATAAATTGAATAAAATATGTATTTTCCTCATGACAGTCATACTGAGAGTATTTTAAATGGCCATCAGGGAAAAAGTAAATATTTGAATATGAGTTCTCATGCTTTAATTATTTGCTTTCTAATAGGCCCCATTTACTGCAGATAGAGCCAAACTCACCTTAGATTAATATTTAAGGAACACATTCTTTCCCTTAGTGACTATGACAATTTCCTATGTAAAAATCTATGGAAAACTGCAACAAACTCACAAACACACACAATCAGGCACACATACACACCCCTACCCTCATGTACTTAAGCCATAATTATAACTGCATTTTTTTACACTGCCAATATGAATATATATCTATTAGTATCTATAATATCATATTTTGTAATAATTTGGATATTAGGAAATTTTCTTTCTTTCCATAGTTATAGCATATTAATGACAATGTTCTACTTTAGTATATGTGATTGGGCTAATAAACATTTTAATTTTTTTGAGTCAGACTGAAAACTCAT
>PVKH010003271.1:0-25264 GCA_004027955.1 Chaetophractus vellerosus
GGGGGGGGGAGGGGGATGGATAAATAAATACATACATACAAACATATAAATCTTTGGAAAAAAAAAATGAACCAAGGGGTAGCAGATGTGGCTCAAGCAGTTGAGAACCCACCTCCTACATGGGAGGTCCCCAGGTTCAGTTTCCAGTACCTCCTAAAGAAAAAATAAAACAGATGAGGGGAAAAAAAATAAAACAACGAACACAATGAGAAAAAACAACAACAAGCAAACAGGCGAGAGAGCCATCTGGGATGGGGTGGGGAGACTCAATAATACTAACAATTTGACTTTCAAAATGGGAAAAAAAAAGATCTGAACAGAAATTTCATAAAAGAGAATATAGGAATGGCCAATAAACATGAAAAAATGCAACATCAATAGTCATGGCAATGCAAATTAAAACAGAGATAACATTATACAACTGTTAGAATGATAAATTTTAAAAGACTGATAATATCAAATGTTGGTGATGATGTGCAGCAACTGGGACTCTCACTATATAGCAGCTCTATTCGTAAAAACCTAAAATAGGAAACCCAAATATTCATGAACAGGTGAATGAACAAATTATGTGATATTCATACAATTTAATACTAAATAGCAGGAAGTTACAAAGTACTGATTCACACAACACGGATGAATCTCAGTAACATTATGTTGAGCAAAAGAAATCAGATGCAAAAGACTACATATGATCAGATTCCATTAATAGGAAATATCCAGAAAGGCAATTTTATAAAACAGAAAGCACATCAGCAAATGCCTAGGGCCTGAGGGATCAGGGGAAGTGGTTACTGACTGTAAAGGGTGATGAGGGCGCTTTGTGGACTTCTATATGGAGGCTTCTATTACGTGGTGATATAATTTGGAAAATTCTTTATGAACATTTTGGTATATGTCCTTCTCAATCCTTTACCTTTATTTTTACCAAAATGATAGCATACTATTCATACTGTTTTTTAACAGTATAACTCTATTTTGATTTGATACTAATTATTAAAATATTTTTTCTATGTAATTAAATATGCTTTTTAACTCTAAACCACAATGTAAACATTCTAGTACTCTTTGGCTCTGTTATTTATGGAATCAAGTCTAAACTCCTTAGAATTTCGTGTAAAACTTTCATCTGTTTCTTACCTCATTTCCAGCCTTATTTCCTGTCTTTTCTCATGCCTTATTTTTTTAAAAAATGGTTCTCTCATCTGTCTGCTGATTGTTTGCTAGTCTTCTCCAGGAGGCACTGGGAACCGAACCCAGGACCTTCCACATCAGAGGCAAGTGTCCAATGGCCTGAGCCACATCCACTCCCTGCGGGCTGCAGCATCTGCTGGCTTGTAGAATTTGCTCGTTGTGGCAGGAGTGGCATCTAGCTCATTGCAGTGGGGGCAGTGTCTGCTCGTCTTCTTTTAGGAAGCACTAGGACCCAAACCCAGGACCTCCCATGTGGCAGGCGGACGCCCAACTGGTTGAGCCACATCCGCTTCCCCCTCATGCCTTAATTTTTTTGTTCCAGCTTTAAATGATTTTTGTTTCCTGCCCACATCATGCTGTATCCCCACCGTGACTGTGATTATGCTAGCTGTCCCAAAATTCTGAACTGCCTTTTTCTATTTGCCTAGACAGTACTTGCTCACCTTAGAAAATTATCACATCGATATAAAACTAATTTAAAACTATATCCCCAATACACTGAGGTCACTGAAGACAGGAACTGTATCTTACTCAGCTTTGAATCTTTGGCTACTGGCAGAATGCCCAGCAAACGGCACACAAAGGTTTTCTGAGTTAAATAAAAGCAAAAGCAGGCAGGAACTCATCCTTGAAGTCTCTGTTACCTTTATTCACCACACAGAGACATATGACCTATTCATTTTCTATTTTAAATATTTCTTCACTCCCTGTTCAATTGCTATTCAAAATTTTACATCTGGGTTTTAAAATATTTCTGCAAAGATCAATCCTTATTCCATATTCTGCTTAGTTTCCAAGAATATTCTTTACTTTCTTCTGTCCTGGAGAAGAAATCTTATTACTCAGGTTAAATACTCATTGAATTATAAGGTGTTCTACAAAGAGCCCAGAAATGCTCCTTTCCAGGTGCCTCCTCAGAGAGCTGTTACCTCAATTTGTGCCTTTGGCACGATTGTGCAGAATAGATCAGTTGGTACATAAAAGAAAAAAAAATAGGGTTGTTGAACACCCTGTCTTCTACATTTATTTTTCATTTTAGAATCTCACTTATTTCAAACCAATTGATAGTATGTATATTTTTAAACATCATAAAGTTGTTAAAACCAAGAAAGCACAGCCCTAACCAAAAGGAAGTCTCAGTGCAGAAAAGGGCTCAGTTAGGAGGTTCTTATTTTCTGGTGGGTTGCATGTATATGCTGTTCTATGTCACTCTAAACCAACTTATTCCTGTCTTTGAACAGATGCTTATGTGTAAAAGTAAAACCTGGATAGAGAAGGAATGTGTTCCTTTTGTGGAATGTTGACCCTGAATCTTTATGTCATCTAGGGCAACCCAAGCCTCACTTGGTAGATTTTAATCAAGCAGTATGAAATTCTGACCATCAACCTATCATGTTCTTCACTCTCCATTGCCAGTTTGGGGTTTTTTCCCAAGATACTGGGGGCCAGGGATTCAATCTGGAAACTCCCATGTGGGAAGCTGATGCCATATCAGCTTCCGAGTTGGTTTTTTCATTTATTTTGCTTGTTGTTTTTGTTTTTTTTCAGGAGGCACTGGGAACTGAACCCCAGGATCTCCCTTGTGGGAGGCAGGAGCTCAACCGCTTGAGCCACATCCACTCCGTTGCCAATGTTTTTGACAAAACTACAAATTTGTTGATAAAAGTCTGTGCTTGCCATTGTCCTTATGCATTTTCCTCTTAAGCTTGGACTTTGAGTAGTGAATGAAAGAATGAGTGAACAAACATTTATGAAGTACCTAATATGTGTTAAGCATTATGCTAGGTACTCTCAAGTGTTAAATATTTTACGTAATTCCGTGACATTTTCTAGATGAGTAGTTCATACTATTTTAAATGTTTTCCAGTATGAAGCATATTAAAAATCCATAACTTTATATTTTATTTAAAATAAAGAAGAAAAGAAAGTGTTTATAATAAATTTTAAACAGTGTATTGCTATATGACTAACATGTAAATGTAGTTAACTAAAATCTCTTGGGAATGTCAAAGAAATACTTGCTTTCTGAAGCAACTTTGACTAAAACATTTACTTTAGAAAGAAAGAAAACATTATTTTGCTGTAAAAAAAAATCTTACATATGGGTAATTACAATAGTCTAAATTAATCTGCTTCCAATCTTGACATCATACATCTTCTACAATGTTATCAGAATAACAGTTTAAATTAAAAGCCTGTTCATAAAGAATTCCTGCTTAAAATCCTTTAGTAGCTCCACAGACTCCTGTAGAATAAATTTCTTGATTTAAACATCTCTTTAGAGTGACTTTTTTTATTTTACATTAGGAAAAGATAGAAATCTAAAATTAAAGGACCTATTTATCTACCAACCAGTGATACTGGATGTTAATTTATTGTTTCTTGTTAATATTTTTACATGCATGTTTCAGTGGGATGTGTGTATGTACAAACACTTAATATTTTAGCAGTTATCAAGCTGAATGTCAAATGAATCAAGGTTTTTGTGATTTTTTTAATTGACTTTATTTTTTCTTTTTGGTGTACAGTTCATTCTTTATGCTGTGTAGTTGCATAGTTTTAAAAAATGTTTATTCTGGTAAATATACAACATAAAATTTCCCAGTTTTAACTACTTTCAAGTATACAATTCAGTGGTACTGATTACATTCATAATGCTATGCTACCCTCATTTTTTGTTTGTTTGTTTGTTTTTATTAAAAATCCCCCCTTCTGCTTGTTCTTGCTGTGTTGATTTTTTGCGTTCTTCTGTGTCTGCTTGTCTCCGCCCCCCACCCATTGCGGCGACCCACCAAGTCGGCTCACTGCACTGCAGCCTTGCCTGCTGACGGGCGGCTTGTCCTCCCCACGGGGGCTTGCCCTGCCCGTGGCGGCTTTGGCCTGCCATGGCGGCTTGCCGTCTCAAGGTGGTCTGCCCACTTAAGGAGGCCCCAGGAACCGAACCTGGGGCCTCCCATGTGGTAAACCGGCGCCCTATCAATTGAGCTACAGCCACCCCCCCCCATTTTGTTTTAATTTGTATTTCTCTATTGGCAAATGATGCTGAACACATTTTCATGCTTATTAGCTATTTGGATTTTCTCTTTTGTGAAGTACCTGTTCAGGTCCTTTGCCCATTTTTAAAAGTAAAGTAGTCTTTTTCTTATTAATTTGCAGAAGTTCTTTACATATTCTGGGTATAAGTTTTTGTCACGTATATATTTATACACACATACCCCAATATCTCAAAAATCAAATAATCAAACATCATCTCCTGATCTGTTGCTTTCCAAAATTTTCCCCTCTTAAAGGTGTCTTTGGATAAGTAAAAGTGAATTTAATGAAGTTCAAGTTCTCAACCTTTTTTCAATAAAAGCAGTTTAATGACCAAAAACTTGTTTTGCATTCATTAATAAATCTTACATCATTATAAACTTAATCTGGATCCAATATTTGAAGTGTCATATACTTTATTATCTATTACATGATATTTAATGTTTAACTGATATATTAAGTTTTAAGAATACTTCCAAATGCTTTATGACAGTCTTTAACTAAATTCCTTGAGTTCTTTTTTTTTTTTTTAAACTTACTCAGATTAAGTTTCCATGTAAAAGGATATAACCAAGGCATGGAATAATTTTTTTCTTTTTAATACTCTTCATTAAAAATTGATTAGGCAAAAGGCACAATGTCAGCCTAATCTTATGCAATCACAAAACCTCATCTGACCTTAAAACTCAGAGATATAAAACAGGAAGTTTGGATTAAATGATTGATAAGATTTTATCCAGCTGTAAAATAAAGACTATGACTCCATTTAACCTTTAGAACTTTATCATATTTAACATTCCTCCTCTTTGATGAGTCGAGTATGTACTTTAATAACAGGTAATGTACCGTAAGTCAGAGCTGCATCATAGCTGTGCAAGGCATAACTCAAGGGGAAGCCATTCACATTGTACAATCCACATTGTGGCCTTGACGAGTACAGTCATCTTGACTAATTTTAAGACCCGTCTCGGCCCAAGGCCACAATCACCCCCACACCTCACCACAACTGAAGCAATACGATTCTCAAGTATTACTGAAGATATCATAAGGATGCAAACACAGAACAAGCTTCCAGAAAATCTCCTTTATACTGTATTTTTAAAATTGTTAACCATGTAAACATACTAACTATACTAATATTCAAAAATTATTTTTAAATCCTTTTTAACCATTTTTCTCCCCCAAAGCAGTTACTCTTCAAGTCACTTATAATTCTTTGTCTCTCTCAACTCCTCTAACCCTTTAAGTCATGGTGCCTTTCCTTTCTTTCCATTGCCTATCTCCCCTTTTTTTTGACTGGAGCAATTTTGATCTCTCTTGCTTTGTTCATTTTCTTCTCTACCTACTGCTCTATTCATCAAAACAAAAGGCCCAGTAAGCTAGCTGTACAAATCTTCCTCCTAAAGATAGGGAAGAGTGATTACAATTATTTATAATTTATTCCTCCTGATTCCCACACGCTATTTGTCTTGGCTATTTGCAACTGTGAACAGTGTGAGATCAAAGTAGTGTTGGTTATTTCAAAATTTAAGGAAAGTAATTTTCATAAATATCTTTAAACTATAGTAAGTAAAACTACAGGCTTTTTTAAAAAATAAAACATTTTGTTATAACTTGTGACACATACTTATCACTCCATTTATCAGCTTGTCTTTTTTTCTTTTTAACTCTTATTTAACTTCCATGGTAATAACAGGTCATTATAGTTTATGCAGAATTAACAATCATAAAGGAATACTAAGTAATTAAGTTATACATCAAACACTCATGTACTATTAAAACAGTACTTGTTTACTAGGAAAAAAACCCTCTCAAAATTCCATGTTAAAAAAAGCCTCTTTTCACATTTATAAAGAATAATTTCTATCAAATTTAAATAATTGAATAATGTATGAGCAACAATTTATCAGTAATACATTTATTTAAAAGACTGATGATGAATACAGCTATCCCCCTTATAGCTCATATAACTAATCTGCAATAGTCAATAAAAAGCAATTCTCCAGTAAAGAAAACAAAATTTACAAAACCCTTAAACTCCATCCTGACCGTCCCTATAATTTCAAGCAATTTTAAAAAACGACTTAAAGAACCATCTTGAAATAACAAGTTCAAAGAAGGAAAAAAGATATATCCTTTACCGATCATACATTTTTCACAAACTTTCTTTACATACACAATTATGTGACACTTGATAGTGAAGCAAATCTAACCCAATAGAAAATATAATAAAAATTTATTTAGCAAATCTGACAATCTCATAAGGATATTTTGGTAAAAATAAGACAAAACTCGATTTCAAGGAGAAAAAATTATATATACATACTTTATACACTAACAAAACTAATCAAGTTACATGAAGTTTTTTCTTTAATATTTCATCTCTGGAACATTTAACAGCAGAAGTTGGTATCTTGAATAAAATTTAATTTTCAAAATCTTCTGGTCACAATCCCCACCAAACTCAACAGGCCGGGACAAGTGCAATACCAAATGTAAACACAGCATTGCAACTGATCCCAACCTAAAACATTTTGCATAATCAATTTAAACAAGAGACAAGCTCAAGGAATAGGTTTCAAATAGCTCTTTTTGAACTTTGGTGGATAGAAAATTTCCTCTCTAGGAACAGTTCCCTAGGCACACTCCCATAGACCCTGGGCAACACTAGACTTTTTTCAACCACTTGTGGGCACAGGGTCTTTGCCTTCTTAAGTATCTAATTAAAGAAAATACCTGCCACTTTTGGGACCATTCTAGGCTATTCTGAAAAGTGCTCCCCAACCTATTTTATAGGTCTGCAGCTCTGGCAACTGCCCTGCCTCACCTGGCCTATTTTCTGTGTTGTGTCTGGGTTCACTGCAATAGATTTACTTGATGGGCTTCCTGAATTATTAATTTTATAATATCAAAATAATGTGGTTAGAAAATGGTAAGCTGAGAGTTAAATTGTATAGAATTGGTAAAAAGGGTGTGTTAATCTTTGGAAATGAATAGAAAAGGTGAAAGTCCAATATAATGTTTTTAACTAGCAGTACTATTATATGGGTATGAAAGTGGTTTAAAGGGAAAGTCTAAGGTCATGTATATTACTAAAAGGAAAGCTAAAAAATGTAACATGGAACTGCATGGCATAGTAAAACTGCATGTGAAATATGAATATGGGTAAAATTGCATATATAAGACCATCTTTCTTTGAAACTGAACAAATATATGTTTTAGTTTGTTTGTTTGAGGTACTAAGGCCAGGGATTGAACCCGGGACCTTGTATGTGGGAAGCCAGTGCTCAACCACTGAGCCAAATCAGCTCCTCTGAGTTGGTTTTTTCGTTTGGTTGCTTTTTTGTTTTTTTAGGAGGCACCAGGAACTGAACCCAGGACCTCCCAGGTGTGAAGCAGTTGCTAAACTGTTTGAGCCACATCCACTCCAACAAATCTAAGTTAATACTAAAAAATGTTAATATCAGACCAAAAAGACACATTACATTAAGTGAAAGAAATCAGACATAAAGTACTACATATTCCATTTATATAAAATGTAAAAATAAATCATTCTGAAAAACAAAATTAGATTAGTGGTTATGTAGGGCTGGGGAAGGACTGCTAAGGGGTGTGGAATTTTTATTTTTGGAGTAATGAAACTGTTCTAAAATTTTTTGTGGTGATGAGTGCACAACATTGTTATTATACTAAAAGCTATTGATTATACACTTTGGATAGATCGGTACGGTATGTGAATATATCTCAATAAAATGGCTTAATAAATAAGTAATTGTGCAAGAATAGCCAGAAATAGCAGCTATGTACAGCAGGGGAAGCATAGAGAGACTGAGAAGTGAAGAATTTGTGTATGTGTGTTTATTATTGAAATAATGAAAATCTCTAATAATGACTGAAGTGATGAATGCACAGCTATGTGATTATACCAAATACCTTTGATTGTACAATTTAGATGAACTGTATGCTTTATTAAAATGTATCAGTAAGGGGCCGACCATATAGCCCAGTGGATAGGGCGCCGGTATACCACATGGGAGGCCCCAGGTTCGGTTCCCGGGGACCTTTCCTAGTGGGCAGACCGCCTTGAGAAGGGCAAGCCGCCATAGGCGGGCCAGAGCCGCCATGGGCAGGGCAAAAAGCTGCCATGGACAGGGCAAAGCCGCCACGGGCAGGGCAGGTCGCCCGTGAATGGAGCGCAGCCAGCCACCCACGAACTGAAGCAGAGCCGGCCATGAACGAAAAAAGCAGAAGCCACCCACAAGCGGGGAAAGCCGCGCCTGCGCAGTGACCAACCTCGGCGTGTCACCGCAACAGGGGGGAGGGGAGATATGTAATAAAATAAAATAAATCTTAAAAAAAAAAAAATGTACCAATAAAATTGATTTGTTAAAAAAATAACTTAAAATCCTATAATGACAACAGAACGTCCATCCAGAAAAGAGATGGTTTATTTACACCTTTTTTAAATCTTCAATTTAAAAGATGCTTGCAGAACACATTAAACACTGAAAACTAGCATGAGAAACTAGAATTTAAATGGCATCTAAACAAGAGAAACTTATTGTACATTAAATTTTAATTATTTTGAACCTTCTATGCAGTTTTTATGAGGAAAACATCAAAATACCCACAGCGTAATTAATCTTAGGGGTTATATATTTATGTCTGATTATCAATTATAATTCTGTCTCATCAGTATTCACTTATCTCAATTTATAATATATAATGCTTAATAGAAATAAAATTATAATAAAGGCATTTAAAAAATCTGACCCTTTAGTAATTCAGAAAATATTTCCCTTAGTATCCAAATTTATAATTAATAAACAAAAGTAATTCTCTTCTTTCATGAAACAGAGCTCTGACTCTGAACTAAGCATATAAATTTTTTTCAGGATAAAATGTGTGTGGCAAAGTTTTTAATCACAATAAATTATAAACATGTGATCAACAGTAATTAATACAAACAAGCCTTGTAAACATGTTTTCCACTAAGCTGCCTTACTATCACTATTAATTACCTTGTAGATGTCAACAAGATATTCAGAATACATACCTCTTGTGCAAGATCTTGGGCATTGGAGATGAGAGGAAATGGAGGACTGGCCTTGTTCATGTGTATTGTGACAGCGTTGTGAATCTTAAATGCATTCTGGAAATCTTTATTTTGTACAAGTTGTAAAAGCAGTGAAATATCCTCCTGGCTCTGAGAATCTACCAAAGTATGTTGGATATGTTTAAGTGAAGAAAACAAGTCTTCTACTTCTAATAGGAGAAGGAAAAGGTATCCAAAAATTAATCCAACATATGTCTTAAGATAAAATTTCTTGAATCAATAACAATTTATTAACAAAACTTGCATATTTTGACTGCCACATCATTGTCATTTCACTGATTAAGAAAAACTTTAAAAATTAGACAACAGAAAAATGTGCCCTTTAAAAAACGTATTTTAATTATAAAACTAATATATGCTCACTGTAAACAAAATTGAGGTGAGGAAATCAGACACGAATAAAGAAAATTAAAATCACTGATAATCCTATCACTTAAAAACAACTTTTTAAGAATCTTAGGTCATTTCATTTTTTCATTTAACAACACACCTTAATTGTTTTTCCACATCACCAATAGTCTTTTAAAATATTATTTATAACGGCTACATGATATTCTATTACATGGCTATACTATAATTTATGTAACCATTACAAAAAAGTTCAGCATTTAGGTTACATCCCATTTTTCACTATTATAAGGAATAAGAATATCAGTATATAACTGTTCATCTCTGCATATAAATTTGTCTGAGATTCTGATGTTTTTTTAAAAAAATTCCTAGAAATAGAATTTTTAAATTAAAAAGTATGACATTTTAAAGGCCAAACAGCTTTCTAGGGAGGTTTTACTAATTTACATACCACTAGCAATTTTCCACCAATATTCAATATTACCAATTTTTAAAATACGCAATTTCTCATGATTAATAAGGAGGATGAAGTAATTTACATTTACCAGGCACTTCCTTTGTGATCCATAAAAGTCTTATGAAAATGTAAGTCTCCTAAAATGGTATGGAAAATTGTATATGTATTGTGTGCGAATGCCTGTGTGTGCAAATGTGGTACGTGCATTTTTCTTGGATAGGGTGTGTAGCCAGTTACCCAGTCTCATTATCTCAAAATGATTAAGAACCACTGATAGTCATCCTTATCCCTACTCCATCAACTGTGTGTGAGTATGCCTGGTCATTTTTGATCCAAATATTTTTCCAATTTATCATTTGCCTGTTAATTTTGTGGTAGTGTTTATTACAGAAGTTGTCAACTCATATATTTTAAAAATGATCCATCTTTGCCCTTGCAATTTCTTTTCCTGTCTCCAGGATTATAAACTCTCTTCCCCTAGGTCATTAAACATTTAGCTATACTTCTTCTAGCTTCTTATGGCTTCTATTTCATAGTTAACTTTAATTCATCTGGAATTTACTTTTGAGGGGAAATTTTAACTCCATTTCTTTTCTTCCAAGTGGTTAATCAATTATTCTAACACCATTTATTGAATAATCTTTCCTTTCCCATTGTTTTATGGTGCCAAATTCTTACATAAATCACTTAAATCAGGGTCTGTTTCTGTTTCACTAATCTATCAGAACCACAATGTCCTATTATAGCATTATAGTCTTTGTTTCATATTGATATGCTAAGTAACTTGTCATTACTTTTTTCAAAAATTTCTTGACTATTCAAAACAAGTTATAAAATCATGTACGATATCCCCATTCCTTTTCCCATTCTTCCAGAAAGAAGCCTATAGAGGGCCCACAGAAAAGCCAATGGTTCTTATATATTTATCTAATATAAAACTACTTTACAGAACTCTCATGGATTCTAATAATTCTTTAATTGTTTCTTGAGGTTTCCTATCTTTTTCCTCCCAAATGAAAATAGCTTTAGGCCTTATTATAAAATATATGCCTGCTAGTAGTTTAATAGAGCAAAAATGTCATTAGAATGACCTAAGAAGTTGTGACCCAGAGCTAGATAAAGCTTGAGAGATATCTAGAGTTAATGTATCTACAAAAGTAGATAGGAAGAAAAAAGAATGTTAGATTCTATCAAAATGAAAGAGGTTATCACAGAATTCCCTAAGAGTATAAATAATTCCCCAAGAGTCTTAAAGGAATCAATAACCTTGAAGTATCTTTAGTGTACAAGATAGGAAAACATTTAAATATCCTAAAAAAAAAATTATAAAACCAATGAAGCAGTTAAGATAACTGCAATCTTATAGGTACTACGGACTTCCCTGAATGGATGGAAGAGCTAGGTAATGACAGGACTTAAATTCAGGGAAACTAACTACGTGAATAATGAAACTCCTGCTAAAATTTAGTAATTTATTAAAGGGGTCTCCAGTCCACCTGTCAGGGTAATGAGAAAATCCCAAGGGTTAGATGTCAACTGATCGAAATCAAAAAGCAACCTTAGCCCAGAAAGTAACTGTCTCCCTAGTGTATCTCTTCAACCCCAGGGAGATTTAAATATTTAAAGATAAAGGAGAGTGTCTCAATAATCTCTCCATCCAAAAAGATACTAAAATACTGATATAAGAAAAATCATCTGTATTCCTACCTCTCTGCTTTAACCACTGGTATATTTTGCTCTACTATACAGTCTTTAAGGTTTGTTTTTTTTTTTTTTTAATGCTGACACAACCACATAGATTACAATTGTAAATGCTGCTTTGCAGTCTAAGTTTTCCAATTATTCCTTCGAATAAACGCCTAGGATAAAATTCTTGCTCAGATAATAAAAACATTTAAAACTTTGATAATATTGCCAAAACGCTCCCCAGATTTTGTACCAAGTCATACTCCTACCAGCAATGAACATGAGTACCTGTTTTCACAAACCTAGGCCAAATTAAGGATTATTATTCTCTTAATGGTGATGATCTGGTAGGGAAAGATATATTTCTTTGCCTACTAGTGAAGTAAAACATATTTTCACAAGATTAATAGCCATTTGTATGTCTTCTTTGGTGTGGTTTCTGTTTATCAATTTCCTATTTTTCTACTAGGGTTTTCATTTTTTTCCTCAATTATTTCAGTGAATGTACTTATGTTCCCGCAGTCTTAAGCGGAACATATTCAATATAATTTCAACTTTTTTTTTTTGCATTTCAACTTTTATTGCTATATCAGAAAAGTGGTTTTTAATCAAGGATATTTATGGGAATCAGAAAGCATAGTCTAAGACATACATATCCTGAAAACAAACAGGAAAATCTCTAGCGCCTTCTTCAAAGATATATATATTTTTTAAGTTGATTATAATGCACTCTTCTAAGAACTAAACACCTAAGGGAATTAAAATCAATTATTGTTAATGTTATAAGATATGATACACTTGGGCACTATTAAGGTATTTATACCTATTTTCTTCTATACTAAATAACCCTTGATTACTATATTGAGTTCTGCATCTGCTTTTCATGGTAGTCTATCTTCTCCCTGCTAACTGTTTTCTTTTGTTCCCCTCTTCTTGCTTCTGTGGGAAACACAGCATATAATTTTCACAGTTAAAATATCCTATTTAAATAGAAATAAGATATTCTAGTCATAAGCCACCCAAAAGAACTAGGGAAAGCGAGAATAATCTAAACTAGGAAAGGTTTAATGAGAGATATAACCCGAGACCAGTAACATCATTTCAGATGATTATTAAGAGTTAAGATACTGCACAGACAGGAAATAGGAAAATTTATGGTTAGTCCTAAGGGAAGGTCATATGGAAACTGACGTAAGGAATGCATACAGGATCCAGAGAAGAAAGTTAGTTGATGTGTTCACACTGAGGAGAATGAGGTAAAATTCCAGTTTAGAACAAATAGGAAAGGAGAAACAACATCAATAAAAATGGAACTGTCTTTAGCAGAGAGTAACTGAATGTGTGAACATTCTGACAAAATGAACCCAAAAGTGAAAGCAATTAGAAACTTCCAGCATTCTAAAGCCTGAAAGACTATCTTGGACAACCTAAAATCTAGAGAATCTCAGGGTCAATCTGGAAATGTCTTTCATTGTCTTTCACTAGGTCAGGGATCAAGATAAGATACATAGGAACAGGAAGGCTATAAAGCAGGTGAATGATACAACTGGGTCCCAAGAAGCTAATAACCTTCTACCCTAATTCAAGGGCAAGACCGACTAAGTAACAGGTGCTGGGGGAACCCCTGACCATGCTAATCCTAGAAATGTCAACAAATTAAATTTTTTAGATAAGCATCAAATCCAATTTAAACTTGTTCCAAATAAATATCCTTTACAACTTCACTCACCTCTCATGAAGTATTATTAGTAAAAATTTCTATCACAGAAATTATCTTTTCCTAGAAGTCATCCCCAGGCTCATTAAGTTAATCAATGTTGCTAGTCTACACTGATATCACTTGCACTGAAGTACAGCTTTTATAAACTATTATTGAAAAACTACAATTATATATTTGGTCTTAACTATATATTAGTCATTACTGAAGAGTAAAATATGGAACAATCTCAAATTCTATTTCTACATATATTATTTAATCTTCATCAAAACCTTGACACTTGTTCCAATTTACTTAACTGAGATATATATGCCAGTCAGATCAAATCTCTACTGATGGAGAACGAGAAATAAGAGTATAATTAGGTGACGTCCCTAAAGTCACCCACAAAAACGGCACCATTTCTTCAGCTTCTAAGGCAGTGCTTTTTCTGCCAAACCAGCAACAACAACAAAAGATTAAAAAAACTTTTTTTGGTAGCTTCTAGGGCATGGCTATGATTATGTAGTTTATCTGATTTGGAAAAACTATACTGAGATATCTTTTGACCAATATATCAACAAGTAATGTATGCTCACTAGTACCTAGAAGAGCTTATACATTCTAGCTACATTACTATGTTTCATTAGGAGGAATTTCCTCTACTTAACTATTTGTGCGTGAAATGAGTACTAAGCCAGTCACAAAAGGCCAAAAGTAGAGATAAAAAAAGTATTTAGCAAGCAAGAGAGCTCCATCCATATGCCCCATGGGATCTAAGCCCCCTTTCAATTAGAGGTAGAGTGGGCATCGCCATCCCAGAATCCTCAAGATTGGGGAATGAACAATGGACTAAAGTAAACTTACTATTATTCTACTATAGGCTTGTTATTCTGGCAATGGAAGAACTTTCAGTATTGATGTGGTGGCAGGGGTGGGGAAAGAAGAATGGGTGTAATATGGGGGCATTTTTGGGACATTGGAATTGTCCTGAATGATGCTGTAGTGAAGGATACAGGCCATTATATATTCTGTCATAAATTCAGAGTTGCGCGGGACAGAGTGTAAACTATAGTGTGGGCTGTAGTCCACGGTTGGTGGCAATGCTTCAGTATGTGTTCATCAATTGTGACAAGTGTACCACACTAATGAAGGATGTTGTTGATGTGGGAAAGTGTGGAAGGGGGAGGAAGTGGGGCACATGGGAATCCCCTATAATATTTATGTAACATTTACGTCATCTAAAGATTCCTTAAGGGGGACGGATGTGGCTCAAATGGTTGATCCCTCCCATATGGAGGGATCTGGGTTCGATCCCCAGGACCTCCCGGTAAAAAAAAAACAAAAACAAAACAACAACAACAAAAAAAAAAAAACACCTAAAAAAATAAAGATTCTTTAAAATAAGTTTTTTTTTAAATTTAAAAATTTTTAAAAAGTATTTAAACTCAGTTCTGACTCCAACATCCCTGTTCTTTCCATTATGCCATGATGTCATGCACTTCTAAACATACCATAATCATAATGAAGCAAGTCTTTGTAAGAGGGAAAAGTTAAAAGGCTAATTAGTACTTAATAGGTAGAACTGAGTTTGGACGCAAAGTCTCAAAAGTTCTTTGGTTGTTCAAAGACTGAATGCTGCAGCAGTTAATTACTTTTCAGTAAAATTATGCATATTTTAAAACAGAAAAGTACATGGCTTTACACATATTCTATTGAATGCTAACCTTTAAGTTAACCTAATTTTAACAATTTGAACAAATCAAAAAATTTTCAAATTATCCCACACTTTAAATAATAAACCTAGTATTAATAGTTCCAGAAAAAAAAAAGTCAGAGAATAACTTAAAGTTTGTTTGGAAATTATCTATAGCAGTTGAGCATTATTTAACTTCTCAGAAGTGTACTGAACTAAAGATCAAGGCTTATTGATTATTAAGCACTAGCATTTTGTTAGTTAAAAAGAGAAAAAAAAACTATTTTAAATGTCAACCTTGAAAAAAGTTTACACCAATTAGGCAAAATTTCAGTATATCCCATGTAAATCAAATGTCAGTTTTGTTACAAAGACATGTTGAAGAGATAATTTACTTTAAAATGTCAACTACAGGAATATTCTTTAGACTTATTAAGTCTGAATATCCAGAGGACAGCTGACAAGAAAAAAAAAAGTACACAGTAATCAAGAGTCAAACAACCTATTATCCTAAATATTATGAAATGTTTCATTTTTTTGCTTTATTCATTTTAGTTTTCTTCCCATTGGTGTCTTTTTTTCCCCCTTCACACTAATAGTCTCTGGTGCAGATTAGAAAGCCTTAGTCAAGAATTTCAAGTCTCAGTGCTGTGTATTCATCACTTCAATCAATATTAGAGCATTTTCCTTGCTCCATAAAGAAAAGGAAAAAAAAAAAAAAAAAGGAATCTCAAGCCTCCTTATTAACCACAAAACAGCTCACCATGGGTACATGTGTATCTGTTGTACACACGAGTACATGCAAGCTAGGTCTTTTCAAAGATATAACAATCAATTATTATATGGTTGAGATACAGTTATACATATATGATAGGTGGCAGCCTTCCCTAGTTTATCGCCTTTAAATATTTTGTTTAGTGTACTTACTTGTCCAGTTTCTTGGCCCAAAACTACTTAGCTATGAATACAAAAACAGATAAAAACAGTGAAATCCATAACCTAGACATATGTGAAAATTAGCCTACTCTACCTCATCCTACTCTAACCTGCATTCTGTTCTTTTCTCAAGATTTCTCTTACAATGTAGGTAGTTTGCTTTGCTTATGAAAGATAATTTTAGATAAGATTCTGACTCTCTTCTAAACAAGAAAATTCAGTTCATCCCTTCTGAGTATTTTCTATCAATTCCATCCCTATACTTTATTACTATAAAGGCCAAATTTACAAACATTTTCATTAAAATTCACCACCCAGCCAATTAACATCCATAACCTTTCCAATCGCACTTAATTCTTAAAAGAGAACTTTGTCTACTCACAGGTAAATAAAGTTGCATCGTTTGGAAACTGAAGGATCCCTCTCAAAGAAATAAATCAGTAGCTTATCCCTTCCTCATTTAAAACACGGTTGCTGCTTCTGGCTATGAAAAAGGTTGTGAAGTTGTCTCCTGTCATGTGTGTATTAAACAAAATACTGGCAGGAAGACACATTCAACCTCAGGGGAGTACTACTGCTAAGAGTTTGATGTGTTAGCAAATTATGAACTGGAAAAAAATTTCATTACAAAGCTATTTTACTTCACTTTAAAATGAATATATCTAAAACTTGAGGCTATCACTGATCATAACAACTTTATAACTTAGGTTAACTTTTCATGTTTCCTACAATTAAAAGACATTTGTGTTGAGTGTATTAGATTAAATCTACCGCCTATATTCTCAAAATAGTAAATCTTCTCCCATGCAAGAAATCAATTACAAATACATGGCACTACATTTAAAATGACTTGAAACTCACATATATAAACACAGCCTTAATTTCAAGGATCACAATTTTTTGAAAACCATAGTAGACTGCCAATTAGAAGAAAATATAGCTGCCCTTTAATCTACAGTTGTGAAAACATTAGCCAAGGAACACACAAACAGCAACAGGAAAAGCAAAAAAGCTTATGAGAAATGTTTTCAAATTTTCTGAGCTTAAGAAAAAAAAATCACTAATTTTCACTAAAGGAATCTGGATTAAGCTATATTTGTTTCTTTACTGTGATTACATGAATATTATCTATTAGATAAACATTTAAGCAGATTAAGATAAAGCAAATGAACAAATACATTAATCTTAAAAGAAATTTAAATAGAGAAACAGAAGAATCAATCGTGGCTTGGGCTGGATATATTACAGTGAACACTTTCTCCAAGTCATAGAAAATATTTACAGAAAATTTTTTAAAATAATGGAATGGTGGGAGATAAGGGACAGCAAGAGGCAATCAGGAAAGACAAAATTTTTAGGACAAAAGAACATAAAATTGCTTCATATAGATGTATTAAAAACATAGGTTGTCTTTTCAGTTTTCACTATCATTTTAACTTCTGAAGGAATTTAGCAGACTTTACTATCACTTAGCACATGTACTTTTCTTAAAACACAGAGAAGTATGCCCATTTGCCTTCTGTCAGGAAATCTGAATTGTTAATGAATTCATAACAAAGAAGAGAAGCAGATGATGTGATGTAGTAGAAACTTCTCCAGACTTGGGAATAAAGAGATTTAGTGAGTGACAAATCTAGCCTTTCTATGGTACCTTCAGACAAATTAGAAAAAGGTGCTCCATTCTGGGTAGCCAGAACTCTAGCCTGGTGCGTGAAGTGCAGGATAGATGTCAGTCCCCACTCAAGCCCTCTGTTTTGAGCATGTCCAGATCTGGCAAATTCAAACTTGGTTCTACCACTTAAAAGCTGTATGGGGGCCGGCTGGATAGCCCAGTGGATAGGACGCTGGCATGCCACATGGGAGGCCCCGGATTCGGTTCCTGGGGACCTCTCCTAGCGGGCAGATCACCTTGAGAATGGGAAGCCGCCATGGGCGGGCCAGAGCCGCCATGGGCAGGGCAGGTCGCCTGCGAATAGAGCGCAGCCAGCCACCCGCGAACTGAGAGCTGGCCGTGAATGGAAGCAGAAGCCGCCCACAAGCGGGGAAAGCCGCGCCTGCGCAGTGACCAGTCTCGGCGCGTCGCCGCAGCGGTGGGGAGGGGAGATATGTAATGAAATAAATAAAATAAATTAAAAAATTTTTAAAAAAATTAAAAAAAAAAAAAAAGCTGTATGGCCTTAAGTAACTTAACTCTCTGGAATTCAATTTCTTCATCTCCAAAATTGAGACTACAGAGCCCTGTTAAAAGAATCATTGTGGGTATTAAATATGAGTGGTGTTTGCTAAAGCACCTGGTACAGGGCTCTATAGACACTGGCAAAACAACATCAAGAAGATGGAATTATCTCTTTTCACATCTGTAAGTAGTAAACCACAAAGAAATAAAATGCTTCATTTGAGTTAGCCTGGTTTCAAAGGGAACACAAATTAACGTACAAAACAGCATTTCTCAAACAGAGTTCTACTAACTCCCGACACCAGTCCAGTGTGTGAGCAGTCTTGTGCATGTGAAGAAACAGGGAGGTGGCACACGGGCATTACACATCAACCTCTTTTGAAGTCCTATAATAAGTTGTTTAATTTAATTAACCAAGTGTTCTCAAATTTTATTTGCTTTACAGAGCTCTTTTAGGTTTATATGTATTAATACCTCATGGAACTAACTTCTTCTCCACAGAACAGAATTTGGGAATTGGTGGAATAGTGAGCAAATTCTGGGGCCATATTCTTTCTTTCTTTTTTAGTTAGGTCAGTAAAAAGAATTTATTTGGGAAGTGGGGGAAAGAACAGAGCTTGGTGAGAAATGGGAGAGAAAGACAGAAATACACACCAAAACTTGGTATGGGGCCCTCTAGGCAGAGAGAGCCTGGACCGTATTCTTTGTGTTTGATGCCATATGGCAGCACCAGTCCTTCTTCTTGATGGTTACTGATTAAAGAAATCAAATAAATTTAAAGATACAGATATTACTTTTACTACTATATTTTAGAAACCTTAGGAAATCAGAAATTCAAAATATGAAAATACTTTTCAATAGATAAACATGTTGCAGTGACTAAACATTTAAGCCATGCATTTTTAGCTCTACTTGGCTTACAGTAAACAATGATAGGCTTATTATCATCTTTCCAAGAAAAAACTAGAATCCAGATTTGTTATTACTTACATTCTCTTACACCTTTCTCCCTCACCATACACATTTATGTTAAGGCATAAAGGAAGGCAAAATATTTTCTATTATTTTGCTGTTTTTACTTACCTAATATTTTCACAGCATAATGAGGACTTTCTAAGACAATTCCTTCCTCTGTATCAAATATAGGGTTATCTATTCCAGTCTTTGGAGGAATTTGGGCTAGTTTCTTAAGTCTCATGGAAGAATTAAGGTCAAGATCTTGTTTTTTCCCCTCTTCCTCTCTCCTACGCCTCATGTCCTCCTGTTGTTGCCGAATACGCTCCAACTGTGCACTTCGACGTACTGGCATCATCCTGGTGCCCAAATCTCCCGGGCAGTCAACAGCCATCTCTCGATGCTTCTGATGTTCCTCTGGTGATGCAAGATCAACATTTTTTACTTCGCTGTTTGATTCCTCTGTAACATGCCCATTCATATGGGATGTTGTCATGGTTATCTATAAAAAAACCTATACCACTTTCTATAAATTAAAGTTTCCTATAAAGCCAATTCTCTTGATTCTGTAGTATAAAATCCATGTTACTTCAAAAAGAAAAAAAACAACTTCTCACATCATATAATAATGCTATGAAAAAGTATCCATGAAGGAAATCTAAGGGGAAAGATGAAGGGGAGGGGAGGGAGAAAAGTATAAGAGTTACAATACAAAAACAAATTTTACATAGCCTACTTCTAATTTCTACACAATATAGAAAATATCTAATAAATATGTATTTACTTTGCTATATAGACTAAGCACTTTCATTTTACAAATAATATTAAAGAAATTAAAGTATTCCTCCAGAAGTGTCATCGTTCCCCCTCCCCAAGAAACTGGAAGCATACTGTTTAATTTTAAAGCTAAGGAAAATGATATTTGATGAAGGGATTCATTTCGAAAGTTTAGCAAAGAAGGAAAGTAAGAAAGCTTTGGGTACTAGACTGGTAGAGAATAGGTTGCTTAAGGTATAAAAATGTTTTAATCATCTTACTACAGTTGTCTCAACACAGTACTTTATACTCAATACTTATGTGGTTGAAATAAACTTCTAGTTAATTGCTAAAGAAACTAATGAAAAACAACAGACTCAACACAGCAAGTCATGCTGGTGGCTCACATGAGATAAAGACAGTATTTTGGGGGCAATTCATCTTCAGAATTGGAGATGTAGAAAATACCCAACAAACAAGAAACTTTAACAGCTAAGATATCAACATAATAAAACTACATTAAGTGAATAAAAAGAGTACTTGGCTTATCAGGCTCTCTAGTCAGTTGCATTAAAAAGGAATTGGAGTTAACTGTTTTTAGAGGATTCATTTGAATTTCTTAAACATCATACTATATAGAAAAAAGAGCATATTGGTTTTGGAGGCAAGAAATCTGAATTTTAAGTCTGGCTCTGCCAATTTCTCTACCTTTATGATATGAGACGAATTTATTACCCTCTCTGAACCTCAGATTTCTCATTTGGAAAATTTATTCATAGGAATGTTCTGAGTTTTAAATCAGACAATGTATGCAAGTTTTAAAACTGAAAACAGACATACATTAGTTTTTAGCATTAATTTCATTCTCCTATGAAAAATCTTCAACATATTTTAAACAAGAAAAATATTTTACTGGATGATACTGGCTTTTCGTCAAGCCATTTCTCAGTCAAAAAAAGGCAGATTACTTATATATATGTAAACCCACACATTAAATCTCATTAGTCTTCTTTCACTAAAGACTTTAAAAATATCTACAATAATAAACCTATTTCCTCCTTGAGTTGAGCATCACTTCAGCAAATAGGTTGAGTAGAGCACAGTGCCAACTAAGCAAAAGTTGGCTTTTCAAACAATATTCCTAACACCAGCCAATCTTCTCTCAAACAAATATCACAGGTCACAGTGCAAACAGGGACAGAAGAATAGTCTATTAGGATACATTTTACATAAGTCACTGGAATTACATTTTCATATGGATTTTAGTAGATTCTCCTGACTTCCACCCAGATTTTAGCTTCTCTATTTTATAACAATTGTGAATTACCCATAAATATCTTATTTACCATTAGGTTGCCTTCTTTTCATTAGAATGAGAGCTCTAAAAAGTTATTTTAGGCAATTTTTAAGTTTTATATGTTGATTATATGCAAATGCAAATTCAGCTTATTTAATGTTTTCATTACAAGTAAGCAGAAATTTGTGTAGGAGTTACTGTAGTGCTATGTTTAATTTTAATTCAAAAATAACTAGGAGTATACATACTTCCATAAAATTAAAACTCTCAACCTTCTCTAGTTACAACATTTACTGGATATTAAAATCAAGGTTAATAATGAACAATGTTTTTTAATTAGTTTGTATGCTAGTCTATAGAATTCATGTATCTGAAATTAAAACTCTTAGCTTAAAAACATAAAATGTGTCCATACATTCACTATGCTAGATCATGAGGGAAATTATAGATTATGAGAGACTAGGTCAGGTGATCTGGGTTCTCTTGCTTGTCTATCTAAATCTAGTCTTTTCCTTAAAATAAAATAAAAAAAGTGTGACCTGATATTAATTTGCTTACAATCTCATTTTGGTCATCTCCCTTCATCACAATCTATTGGGAGAGACAGCCAAGAAAATAAATGACTATTCTTCCCCAGTTGGTCTCTCCTCAATAAATTCTAAATCATTATACAGGTCATGTCTTATTTTTATAACCCTAGTGCTTATTAGCACAACACATGACATACAGGAAACACTCAATATTTGTTGAACTAAACTAAAAATGTTACAAATTTACAGGGGATGGACTTTAAAACTTTGTCTGCAGTAATGAGTGACAGTAAACACTCAAAACATAGGATGCATCTCTTTGAGCTGCACTTCAAAGAGCAACTAAAAATTAGCCAGATTTAAAAAAACAAAACAAAACAAAACAAAACAAACAACTAGCCAGACAGAAGGAGGGTATGTGCCAGACAGAGGAAATCACATGGCTAATAAGGAGGAGGAATATGAAAGTATGGCACTTTCAGAAAACAGAATAGAATGCAATAAGGCTGGATGGAAAGATGGCAGCATTTAGTACACGAATAACAATGAAACTGGAAAGGCAAGCAGAGGGCCAGACTGAGAAGAGTTTAAATCTTAAAAGCCCTAAGAATAACTAAAGGATTTTAAGTAGGGGATGACATGATCCCATTCTCTTTTATAGAAAGATCTCTCTGGCAGAAGTGTACAGGATTAAATGAAGGGTGGGGATGAGACTAGTTTGAAGGCAACAGTAAGAAATGGGGCCCTGAACCAACACAGATGAGAGTAAATAAAAGTTATATACAAGATACATTTAGTTCAATAGAACTTGGTATCTACATTCACACAGCAGAGCAAAAAGAGAAGAGAAGGCAGAAGTAGAGAAGGAGGAAGAGCAGCAGGAAGTAATAGTACTAGTTGTCATGGTAGCAGTAGTAACAACTATAACTAATTAGAACTCACATTTACTGAGCACTTCTTTATATGCCAGGCAATAAGTAATAGTACTAGTTGTCATGGTAGCAGTAGTAACAACTATAACTAATTAGAACTCACATTTACTGAGCACTTCTTTATATGCCAGGCAATATTCCAAATACATCACACAGTATTCACTCATTTAATCCTCATTACAACTCTAGAGGTAGGTCCAAACGACTGTTTTACAGATGAGGAATATGGATCGAGGTAGCCCTTGAAGATAGGATGGAAAAATAAGGAAGGAGTACTATGAACTAAAGACAGGAAGAAAAAACGTGTGGGAAAGGTACAAAGACGACTAGTTTAACAAAAGCAATCAGCTTGTACATGAGAGAAGTGGAAGATATGACTACAAAGTTTGATTGTATCCAACTTACAACTCTAGGCAGTAAGAGAGCCATCAAAGTTTTTTAATAGAGGGGTGATATGTACATGAATTTAATTGAGCATTTATCCCTGGCTAGGTTAACTAGAGTTATAGATCCTAAAGATCCTTGCCTGTTAGTCTATCTACATAAATGCCCTAAAAGACTCTAGAAATTAATGTGTCCAAAATTAAACTCTTATTTCCCTTTAATCCCCTATATTCTCCTCCTTCATCTTCTTTCTCTGTTCTCAATTCTAATTAATGCAACTATATCCACCCTGACCTAAAACAATGTAATGTTTAAGAGAAGAGGCTCCAGAATCAGACTGCCTAGGATCTAATCCTTGCCCATTCTCCTTTTATGTCTCAGCTCAAATAAAGCTTCCTCTGGATTTCCATAAGTCCCCAACTGATAGGTATCTCTGGAATATTACAATCCCTGTCACCTCCCTGACCAAAATGGACTACAGCTATTTGCATCTCTGTCTAGATGCCCCATCAGACTAGAAGCTCCTTAAGGTCATGAACCAGGATGACTCATCTCTGGATCCATGACACTGCCCAGCACAGCGCAAACAGGAGATTTCAGAATACTAACCCAGAAAGTGTGACTCCAGGGCCAGCATTCTTAATCACTATCCTTGGGCCACTGGGTGGATGGCAGGGCCATTACCTAAAAGGGAGAATATAGGAGAAAGAATAAGGAAATTAAAGGGAAATATGAGTTTAGTCTTGGACACATTAATTTCAAGGGGATATAGGTAAATAATCTAATAGGCAGGGATCTGTCTTGTTCACCTCTATAGCCCTTATTCCTTGTAAGGCATAAATGCTTAATTAAGTATATGAACAAATCATTCCTCTGTTTAGAACCTTTGTTGGCTCTCCTACTAACTTGAGAATAAAGTCCAAATTCAAGGGTGAAACCAAACTTTCAATCTTCTACCACTCTCATGTATAAGCCTTCTGCTTGGGTAAATTAGCCTCATTTGTGCCTTTCCCACATCTTTTTCTTCCTGCCCAAATACATTAGGAACTAAGAAATATGAATTAATTCTTTCATCTTTTACCTCAAAACCTACCTCAAGTCCCTATTCCTTTAAGAAAACCTTTTCAGGCCACTTAAATTAAATAATGATCTCGTGGGTTTCTCCAAAAGACTCTATAATTACCATAAGCTAATTCATGAGAGCCATGAAAGAACTTAAAGTTCTTCCAGAATCAAAGAAATATTATATTGTATCTTATCATTTTAGCATTAAGATCATTATAATTTTTAAGCAGGCAATCTATGAATACTCTGGCTTATATATGTAGTCAGTACATATCAATAAACAGTGAAGAGTCCCAGTCCAAAGTAATTATGCCTTTTCTCTCTAGGGGAAAAAACTCACTTGACAATTCAGAAGGTGGTAGATAACTGAACTAGAGAACTACCGACTTCTGTGCAAATAATAAGATCCTTTTATGCAGACAATGGAGTTACAAGCTACTGGCCCCAAGAATATTCCTCTCTTCTCATTCTCTAATTATAAATTAAAAAAAAAAAAAAAAAAAAAGCCTCAATGGCCCACTTTTCAATTCCTCATCACAATTTCTGTCTACCCCACCCCTACCACCCCCCGCAAAATAAAAAATCTTTACATAGTCCACAAAGGAAGAAACTGAATTTCCAAGTTGGCAGGCCAAAGTGTTTCAGTAATAGTACGGAAGAAAAGGCTTTATTTGCATGAACTGGCTATGAGAGAAGAGGGTAAAAGGAAGCTAAATAAGCTTCATCTGAAATGTGCAAATGAATGAAGTTGGAGGCAGGGAAAACCTGAAATCACCTGAGGTGTACAAGCCTACTGAAAGCTCAGTGTCAAAAAGCAGAAATGTTTGTTAGCAGGAAGACAATTTCCTATATAGTTGCTATCTTGACACTTAGGCAGTGGGCAATGTAAAACATATACTTCATGTGTAAAAGCACGGTCGGTGTACACTAGTGTCCAGAACTCTAGAATTTTTTTCAATTGCTCCTTCCTCCCCTTCTCCCCCAAGTAATGCCTTCTGACCAGCA
>PVKH010003272.1:0-25457 GCA_004027955.1 Chaetophractus vellerosus
GCCCCCCATTTCTTTTTTAATACCAATATAGCAACCTCTAGACATTCTGAGCTGCGAACCTGGTGATCCAGGTTGTTTTTGTTAGTGCACAGGTTACAAAGTTGCTTACGTGGTGTGGCCTGGCCCAATCTTCCTCCCCCTTTTATTTTCCCACAAACTGGATTGTTACTATGTGCCTTTTGCAGAATGCGAGGTTTTTCAGGAATGAGTGTGTTGTGTTTTAACAGAGATACTGGTTCTTTTGTGTTGCTACCTTTTATTTCCTGACGAGTTCAACTTCATCTAGATTGCTGAGAGCTTTGCCAATACAAGGAAAATCACTCAAATGAGGATAATTTCAATAAAGCCAAAAAATAGAACCATTTTCTAGGACTATTTTGGCCTTAAAATATGGTGGCAGGGTACTGAGAATAAAGCGCCCAGCACCAAAGAGAAAATTATTCCCTGTGGACATAGGACTAACTAACCAGTGTTTGTAGTGAAAAGGTGACCTTCTTCACCGAGTTCCCCAAATTTTAGATGAAGTTAGTTGTGAACAATTCATTCTACTGGGGGTAGAGATGGTGGATTTTAACATAGTAAATCTAGATTATACTAAGCAAATATTTCTCTTGATTTATGATGTTACACAAAAGCAGAAGTTACTGAAGCTTCTCTTTTATGTTTACTGAGCTCCTTTTACCCTCCATGGGGATATAATGTGTAATCAAAGGAACCTGGTCACATAAGCCTACCATGTAGTCTTTGGTGCTCCATGAAAATGAGCGGGATGAGGGAGAGAAACCACCTGTGTGAAACGTTTCTTATTTTTTTGAATGTTTAAAAGTTGGTCTTTGCTGCAACTCTGATGTTTGTTAACACATGGTTTGTAAATCAAGGGAAGGAAGAAAACAGAAATGAGCTTTTTCATCAATCTGAAATTACAAATGTGAAACAAATCAAGGAATAAATACAGGTCCATGAAATAAATAAAATGAAACCCATATTAATTATTTTAATATGAAAGCTCTATTATTTCAAGGTTTTTCAAAGTGATACTTAATGTTCCTGTGTTCCAAATTTATATGAATAAAAGTTAAAGTTTTATATGAAGTATATTCTTCCAAGAAATAAATTCAGCACTGAAATTTTACCTATTTATATATTTAATAGAATTCTCAAGTACATATGTATATATACATAAATATATGTGTATCAGCAAGGAAATTTACTTAGAAGCTATGGATTTGGGAAAACATGATTCTTTGCTAGGTGGGAAACTATACTTAATCAGATACCAGCTATGGCATAACTAGGTTATGTCTCATTCAAAATATACCTCCACTGCAAAATCTTGATGGTAAATTTTCCATGTTTTTGGTTTATGGGGATTATCCAATTCATTTCTGGGAAGATAAAGCCTAGAAATAGAAGAAAAACATTTTATTTTAGGGCTAAAAGAAAAGCCATGCAGGGATACCTTGTTAGAACTTAAAAATATATATATTTGCTTGCTGTGATTAGAGTCTCAGCCCCTTTTCTGTTTATTAGTTGGCTCCTTACATCTCTCTAGTGAGGTGCAAAATATCTTAATCTTCAGTAACAAGCTTGTCAGCAACAAATATCAGTTGATTCTTTTAACATTGCCTTTTATGGAATTAAAGGCATATAGATTTAATAAAGCAGCATAAATTCCTATAAATCAGCCAGAAGAGACTTTATGGATATTAAAACCCAGAAATACTGACAGGCTTTTTTAATGATGAGGTTGTAATGTTCAACCAAACCTGCTTATCCAAGTAGTTTAGAAATTAAAATGTTAGAGAAATCTTTAAAAACTATAAAAGTGAGAATAAAAGTGTTCTAAGTGGTTGCTTCTCCAAAATGAATGTAGTAGTGTAAAGGAAAAAAAATTGTGTCCTTTACAGTAACCACTCTTGAGTAGCACCTGTTGAAGCTTCACCTAGACATTGCTATTTGAGATACTTTGCTCATGTTACGGGTCCAAGTGTATTTGTATACATCCAGGAAAATGGTAAAATTTGTCCATCAGATCTAAAGTTCACTGTATCAAAATACATTAAATGTGTTTGCATTATAAGTATGTAGACCAGATATTCAATTTACTGTTGCCTTACTGAACTTGAGGTGTTATTAAATTTAGTTCAGATTTGAAGAAAAGGCTAGGATTGTATGTGATGAGAACTACCAGTCATACCACATACACTCGCAACCACTTCTTAAAATGTAAACAGAATAATTTTTAAAATATTACTTTTTCCTTTTGTATTGGATGGTATGGTGATACCAACAGTCTTTCTATTTTTCATCACCACAGAACAAATACCCCTTAGGGTGGAATACATCTACCTGGAAAATGTTTCCAGATATGGTAGAAGGGTCTTAGGAAAAACAATCTTTCTATCCAACTAATAAATACTCTTATACAAAAAAACTCCCCACTTCAGTTACTAGAAAATCATGTTTAAATGAAGAATGAATGATTTTTAGCTTTCTTCAGGTATACTTATTGTGACTTATAACTTTTGCCATAGATGTAAGTGTATCAATCAGCTTTTAAACTAGCTAGAACCTCCCAAGAGCACACCTTACTTTTAAATGGAATTTAGTGGTGGTCATCAATTAACCAATACTTACTAAGTGCCTGCCATATGCTAGATACTGAGCAGACTTAAGTTAAACTTCCATTGGAGGGATTTATTACCACACCCAAGACTTGACTAATACTTTTTAATTTATAACAATACCAATGGCATGGACCTTGAGGATAAGGTGATAGTGGGTCTCTAGAATAGTATATCTTTTAAATAACCAGTGTGGCAGTTTGATATTATTTATGAATTCCAAAAAGAGATAGTGATTATGTTTGTAAACTGGTCTGTTTCTCTGGTTGTGATACCCTTTGAATGTATTAGATTCAGCTGAGCCATCTGATTAAATTATGTTAAGATTAGGGCTTTGACCCAACCACGTCATTACAGTGTGACTCAGTGTTGGGTCCCCGCCCCTTTGGGCTGATAAAACAGCCTCTCACATGGAAGCAGACACACAGGAAAGAACACAGAGGAATAGAGACAGTCAACAGACATGGCAGAAGCCCGGGTAAGAGATGAGCCAGATTGTCTACAGCTGACCTTGTGAAGAGACCACAGGAGCTGAGCCCAGAAAGAAACGAGCCCTGGAGAGAGATGAGCCTTTTGCCAGCCCATAGCTGAGACTGGAAGAATGTGGGACCACAGAGCCTTAAAAAGGAAGAGGAAGGCTGAACCCTCGCAGACATCAACATCTTGCTTCAACATGCGGCAACAGAGTTTGATAAGAAAGTAACCTTGAGTTGGACTCTTTATGGCCTTATGAGGGCCCTTATGACTGTAAGCTTCTACCCCAAATAAATACGCTTTATAAAAACCAACAGATTTCTGGTACTTTGCATCAGCACCCCTTTCGGCTGACTAATACAACCAGATTAAGATGAATAAGACAATGAAGAATGGTGACTCAAGGATTTTTTACAACAATCAGCGAAAGACTTGCCATTGTACTTTACAGTCATACATTGAAGATTAAGCTGTTTCCATTGGATTGTCATAGGCATACCTGTAATTTTGTATAAAAGATGTATGGAACCAAAAGAAAAATGGGCAGTTGTCATAGTATTTAGGAATATCCTAAAAATATATGAAAGGAAATCAAGGTTATTTTTCATAGTAAAATTGATACAAAGAGCTAATTATTCCAAAGGGATTAAAGTTCCTTCTTTTGGGCATTTACATACTTATCAATCAACTGTAGTTATTAAATATGCAGCACTGTATAGTCTATAATACAATACAAGGCACAGCGAAGTAGGTTTTAAAAGAATTGAATTTTTTCCATGATATTTAGAAATTTTAAACTGGTTTAGATAGTGCTAAACAGAGCCTACTAAGGACCTATGCCTATTTATACCAATATTTATACCCGTATACCCATTTCTATAAGGAACAGCTACATTAATGATAATGATAGAAATACCTAAAAATTTTGAAAGTATTTCCATCTACTGGATATTATCAAGGCCCCCTGGAAAAGCACTCTTTACAACAATGCTGTGCTTTCAGTCCCCGTTAAAGAGGGGATCAGACCAATCCCCTATTCAAGTGGCATCCATCCAATATGACAATTATCCAGGTTACTTGCTTCAAAACACTTACCATTTCTTTACTTAAAAGATCCCACCCCAAAAGGGAATGAAGGAGGGCACAGGAAATAAAATTTACATTGATCAACATAGCTCCCTGTTGTCAGTTCTGCTGATATTTTGATAGGAAAATGAAACTGGTAAGGCTTAGAAATTTGTTATAAATAGAATAATAGATATACATTTTATATAGTTAGTCAATATAAATAACACACTCTTAATATTCACAGTAATGTCAATGATGACACTTTTCATAAACTAAATATTGGATTAAATGCTATTTATGTTTTATATTTCAATTCAGAGGAAAGTAAAATCCCCCTCACATAAAGGTATTTCATACATCCTGTAGAACAATGTTTTAAAATTCAAAATAAAAATGTGGATCACTGCTATGCAGTAAAAAACATACCTTTGTTATTTTATTATCTTTGCTTTTATATTTTTACTTATTCTGAAGTTAATATATGTCAATTTTATAGAATTTAGAAAAAGCAAATGAACAAAAATAAAAATCACATATGTTCTTTTGAAAAAAAACCTGTAGATCAAACTTATTATTTTCCTCTCCTTCCCTGGTTTGGGGTTGGCGCTCTCCTATTAGCTCCCATGTTGGGAATTGTAGGAAAGGAAATCCCAAACGAAAATCAGTCTAAAGACCAGACAAGAACAATGACAGAGGTTGTTTCTTAGTTACTCACTGAAGAGGAGAGAAATTTCACTTTCACATCATCATATAGAATTGGACAGTTGAGTAGATTAATTATTACTTGGTCTCTTTCAGGGTCATGAAATATCTGTGAATGAACACATACAACTCTATTAAACCAGCTCATAAGCAAGTATAATGGTGAAGTAAGTTTTCACTTATCTAGGCTTCCTATGTTTCCTATGTTTTTTAAGAACTCTTGATCTTATAGCCCCACCACTACATGTATAAATAAATGCCTGTAAAGTTTAGCACTATTGTGTAAGTTTTTTAAAGGCCAGCAAGTTTGGGATTTTGGTGGAGCATTGTTAAAAAGAATTTAACAATTAAATATTTTCTATTAGAATTTCACCAAGTAAATATTGTTGAATGTGTGTGACCTGATTTTCAAACATTGGGCCCTCTTTTGAGACTACAATGAGAAGTTACCTTTCAAAGCTGCTTTTCAAAAAGCAATGCATAATTGATCTTGTTTTATCAAAAACCTTGTGTTTGTTGAATGGAATTATAGGCCTCATTCATTGAAGACTGCTGGGTTGTGTGACCAAAGATAGATCAAATTTCTGGAATAAACAACTTTGAAGCTATATTAAGTATTTCTTTGTTATTTACTCTGTATAATAATGGCACCACCATGTGAAAGGTCTGTATTAGGCATTGTGAAAAATACACAAAAAGAAGTGGCAGACAGCTGATGGCCTTCAGGGAGCTGTACACATACAGAACAACAGTAGAATGTGCCAATCTGTATGGTGAAGATTGAGTGTAATGTTGCACATTTCTGGGGACGTAAACAGGAGGTATAGGATGAGAAATCTTTACAGAAGAGGTAGGAATTGAGCTGGGCATGGAAGGATTTGGGTAAATAAAGAGGAGCACATAAAACAATCCAATCCAGACAGGATGGGAAAACATCAGCAAAAACATGAAGCAGAATAGAGTTTTGTGTTCCAAGGGCCAGAGGGGACCCAGGTTACTTGGAATGGAGTCTGCAGGTAAAGTTACTGATGGAAATAAGCTCAGCTATGCTAGGGTCATAGCTGGAGAGCTCAAGAGCCAAGTAAATAAGCATGAAGTTCCTGAAGAATATGGTGGGGCATTTCCTATGTGGCAAAGTGGCTTCCTAATTACCACATAAAACTTTTGTTTAGTGCTTTATAATTCACAAGGCAAATTCACATATATTGTCTCATTCAATCCTCACAACACTTGAGATGTTTATTTTACAGATAAGAACACTGAGCCAAATATGTTAAATGGCTTTGCCCATGGGCACGTAGTTTTGTCTTCTGCTCTAAATTACAATGTTTTCACAATGAAAACAGTATTTCAGGATATATATATTGCAAGACTATGTAAACTGCACTGTATAAGGAGAAACAGAAAGTAAAAAGACCACTAGAAATCTAGGCAGAGTAGATGAAGTCCTGGCCAAGTAGGGGCACCGGGAATAGAAAGGGAGTGAAGAGGGATTTCAAAGGCATAATCAGCAGGATTTGGTGACGACATGGATTTCAATGTGAGTGAATCAAAGATAATACCAAATGTTAAGGCCTGAGTGAGAGAACGCTGATGTCTTTTGCAGAAGCATAGGAAAAGCTATTTGCTAAATTTGGATTGACCAGTGTTGGATTTGAAGTGCTGGCAAAGAGACTGTGAGCCTTGTAGCTCCCTGCATCTGCCACACTGCCAGGCACACAGTGAGTGCTCATAAATATCTGTTGAGTGAATGAAAGAACAATTGGTAATTTAAAGCAGGCGATGGATGAGTGTGACTAAGAAGAGATTATTTGTCGAAATAAGAACAGAAAACCCAGGTGGGTGAATGCCCTCAGTTAGGGGAAGCCAAAAAGAAGGGAAAGGAATAGTGTTAGGTAGTAGGAGAACTACAGACAAAAGTCCGAGAAAATTTTTTAAAGTTTCTATTTCTTAGACACATGAAGAGAGCTTTTTTATTTATTGCTTCAGAAAAAGTCTGCCATCTTGGGCATTTCATCAACATTTTAGCAAAGTATTGACCACCAGGTTCCATTGCTTTGGGTAAAGAGATTCTTCTTCAAGCTATACACTCTTGCATTGTTTCTCACAGCATGATTCCACAGAATATCTGAATTAGAATCACAGGGAACATTGCTAAGGCCCCATTCCAGGTTTCCTGCATCATTCTTTTGGGAGTACAACCTAGGAATCACATTTTCACAAGCTCCTAGGTGATTTTCATGCACACTAAAATTTGCAAATCACTGGTAAACAATGAAAGATAAAATCGCCAAGAAGAAGAGAATTGGCTAAAGATGACCAGATACATGAATTTAAAACCCTGGTAAATGCCTGGGAACATACTCAGCCTTTGTGGGAAGGTGAAAGGCAAAGGAACACTCTGAAATTAAAAACTTATTCTGGAAAATGCCTAGGGAAACCTATTTTGAACAATTACATTAATTTAGCACTGGTTTGCATCTGAACCCAGTGACACCAAGTTAGATGGCAACCAGAAAACAATATGGCGTCACTTAGTGGTGTGATGGTTTGGGGGTATTAACATGATTATTTAACATATAACTTGAAAACAAACACCAGAAATTTCAGTTCACATGTTTTCTCTTACATTACAGTTTTTGGAAGCATAACAGGAAAAGACAGTCATGTTCTGCATCATTATTTGCACTTTCAAATCACTTCCATTGCCTTTCCCAACACCTGAATGAAATAAGAGAGGCCAATTAGGGCAAAGATCAAAATGTCTGACCAGTTAACATTTTTATTCTAGTAACATATATACATATTAAAATTTCCCATTTCAACCACATTCAAATATATAATTCACTGGTGTTGATTACATTCACAATGTTGTGCTACCATCACCATCATCCTTTACCAAAAATTTTCCATCATCCCAAACAGATTAAGGATTAACTACCCATGCCCTACTCCCACTCCAGTCCCTGGTAATCTATATTCCAGGTTCTGTCACTAAGAACTTGCTTACTTTAATGATTTCATGTCAGTGAGATCATACAATATTTGTCCTTTTGTGCCTGGCCTGTTTCATTCAGCATGATATCTTCAGGGATTGTCCATATTTTCACATGCATCAGAAATTCAGTCCTTTTTAGGCCTCAATAATATTCCACTGTGTGAATATGTTACATTTTATCAGTTCATCTACTGATGGACACTTGTGTTGCATCCGTCTTTTGGCAAGAGTGGATAATGCCTCTGTGAACGTTGGTGTGCAAATATCTGTTCAAGTCCCTGATTTCAGTTCTTTGGGGGTATATACCTGAAAGTGGGATTGTCAGGTCACATAATGATTCTGTATTTAACTTTCTGTGGAACTGCTAGTTTTTCACAGTGGTTGCAACATTTTGCAACCCCACCAAAAATGAACAAATGTTCCTATTTCTCTAAATCCTTTACAACACCTCTTATAGTCCATATTTTTAATAGCTGCCATTCTAGAGGATGTGAAATGGCATGAGATTTTGAATTGCATTTCCCGAATGTCCAGTGATGCTGAACATCTTTTCATGTGCTTATTGGCCACCTGTACATCTTATTTGGAGAAATGTTTAAGTATTTTACCCATTTTTAATTGCATTGTGTGTCTTTGTTACTGAGTTGTAGGATTTCTTTATATATTCTGAATATTAAACTTTTATTGGATATGCAGTTTCCAAATATTTTCTCCTCTTCTGCAAGTTATCCTTTTACTTTTATGATAAAGTCCTTCAATGCAACAATTTTTAAATTTTGATCATCTCATTTATCTATTTTTTCCTTTGGTTGCGCATTCTTTTGGTATTACGGTCTAAGAAACCATTTCTTAACCCAAAGTCCTGCAGATGCTTCCCTATATTTTCTTCTAGGAGTTTTATAGAACTGGTTCTTATATTTAGGTCTTTGAAAATTTTGAGTTAATTTTTGTATATGGTGTGAAGTCGGGGTCCTCGTTCATTCTTTTGCTTATGGAAATCCATTTTTCCCAGCACTGATTTTTTTTTATTAAAAAAAATTTTTTAAGATACTTAGATTACATAAATGTTACACAAAAAATATAGGGATTCCCATAGGCCCCACTCTCCTCACTTCCCACACCCTCCCACATAAACAACATCCTTCATTAGCGTGGCACATTCATTGCAACTGATAAATGCATCCTGGGGCATTGCCACTGAGCATGGACCATAGTTCACAATGTAGTCTACACTCTCTCCCATACAGTTCTGCATGTTATGGGATGATATAAAATGGCCTGTATCTGTCATTGCAATGTCATTCAGGATGATTCCCAAATCCTGAAAAAGCCCCCACATTACAACTGTTTTTCATTCTCCCTGCCCCTAGAGCCTCCAGTGGCCACTGCCTCCACATGAATGTTGTAATTTCTTCCATTGCTAGAATCACAATATGTCTATAGTAGAATACCAGTTAAGTCTACTCTAGTCCATAGTTCATTCCCCAATCTTGAGCATTACGGGATGATGATGTCCACGACACCTAATTGAGAGGGGGCTTCTATCTCATGTGGCTGATGGATGGGACTCTCTTGCTTGCAGTTGTAGGCTCTCTTGATTCCTTGGTATGGTGGTTGTCAATCCTCACCTCCTTGTTAGTTGTTCTGGGTGAGTCTAATGAACTGGAGAGTAGGTGTTGCAACTCCGCTGAGGCTCCGGGCCCAGCTGGTACATGGACAGCTCAAAGATTCCAGTCTCTTGGACATACACCTACAAACTCCAGCACCAAGTATAGGTTTAAATAGAAGGGACAGATGAGCCATGTGTAGGTGTATTAGTCAGCCAAAGGGGTGCCTCTGCAATATACCAAGAATTGGTTGGTTTTTATAAAGGGTATTTATTTGGGGTAGAAGCTTACAGTTACCAGGCCACAAAGCAGACGTTTCTTCCTTCACCACTGCCACGTGTTGCAGCAAGACAGCTGCTGATGTCTGCAAGGGTTCAGGCTTCTTGGGTTCATCTCTTCCTGGGGCTGTGTTTCTGCATTTCTCTCCAGGCTTAGCGCTTCTGCTTTCTCCACAAGGTCAGCTGTAGACAATCAGGGGAATGGCTCACTTTTCTTCTCCTGGGGCATTCTCTCCAACAACAGAACTGCTTCTCAAAAACTGCTTCTCAAATCTGCTCCCTTTGTCCTTTGCCTTGCCTTTTATATTCAATTCCCCCACCCAGCAAGGGGTGGGGCTCAACGCCCTACTGACATGGCCCAGTCAACGCCCTAATCATAACTTAATCATGCCCAGATAAACAGATCAGTTTACAAGCATGATTCAATATTGATTTTTGGAATTCATAATTACATCAAACGGCTACAGTAGGGAAGCCATAATTGAGTCCAACTCTGTCACTCTCAGGAGCACAAACTCCAAAGTAGGTCCCACTGGCAAGGCACCAAATTCCGGAGCTATCTGCCCTGACCATAGGACCTGGGTGTCTCCAGAGCCCTCAGGAGACCCACTATTTGGGGTAGTATCCACTTTGGCAGTCTATGAGATCCTCCTGAGCGTTACCTCTGGGATGACCTCCTGCCTCACTTTGAAGTCTCTTAGCCATATAAACTCATTTGTCTTTACCTTTTCCCCCTTTTATTTGAGTTCTTTTTCCAGCTGCATTGCTAGTTGGTGCTTGGTAGGTATCCCACAGTGCCAGGGAGGCTCATCCCCAGGAGTCATATCCCGCACTGGGGGTAAGGTAATGCATTTATATGCTGAGTTTGGCTTAGAGAGAGGCCACATTTGAGCAAAATGGAGGCTCTCAGGAGGCAACTCTTAGGCACCCCACAACACTAGGCTAAGTTTCAATTTCAAGAGCAAAGAGCCATAAACACAGTCATCAATACCAAGGGCCCATCAATAAACCATCCTTCCCTGCCTGTCACTGCCCCTGCACTTGGGGGACTGTTGGTACTCCATTAGAGAATGTGCAGAGTTTTCCAGGATGGGAATTCAATATTCTCTTGGTTATTGTGTGAGTCTCCACCCACTGTGACAATGCCCCAGGAACATTTGAATATATTTATATATGTATGCCCAGTGAACTCTCCTCCCATGTATCACCCCACGCCAATGGTCCTCCCCTGCCCCAGCTACAACCCTTCTGTGATCCAAAGCCTCCTCAAAAATAAAGCCAATAAAACAGCCAATTACAATTAATAGGAAAATGAAACAATTATAGGTTTAAATATAAGAAATAAAATACATAAAAATTTTAAAAACTAAAACTAAAATTAAATTAAAAGGTTGGGATATTAAAAAATAATGAAAAATATTTTTAAAATTTTTGACACTTTGCCTTTCATCACTGTAATAACTGCTGTCCTGTATGTACAGTGACATTTTCTTCCATTTATTCCCCAGTGTCTTACTTTTTTAAATTTTGTTTTCAAAGAAGTTTTAGGTCACAGTAAAGTCACATACAGAATACAAGGGACTCCCACATACGCAATATCCTCCCCTTTTTCCCTCTTCCTGTATTAATACCTTTTTATATGTGGATGGTACCTTTGTTACAAGTGATATGCAAATAGTGAAACATAGCTACTAACCATGGTCAATGGTTTACATTTTAGACCATACACTTTTATAAATTTTGATATTTAACATGGCCTGTGTCCATCATGGCAAGATCATGTAGAATACTTCCACTGCCCACTAAATACCCCCTCTTCCATCTATTCTATTGCTCCCTTCCCCTCCCCTCAGGGGCCATGGCAACCTTCCAGCTTCATTCCTTAGATGACAAGATTCATAGTTTCTTGCAACTACACTGAGGTCTTAACACCAGTGTTTGTCCTCCCCTATTAGGAACCACCCATGCTCTCAAGAGATTCCCACCCCTCTGTTTGTGAACATATCGGTCCTCCCCAGGATGGGAGTCCAACTCCTTACAGTTCATTATGTTGTGTCTCCAAGCACTGATACAACGCATTATGACAAAATGATCACTCATACATTCTCTAGAAGCCTGCTCCAGGTCAGCACTGATTCTTGAAGAGACTATTTTTTTCCCCATCTAAGTGGACTTGGAACCCTTGTCAAAAATTATTTGGCAATGGGAGTGGATGTGGCTCAAGCAATTGAGTGCCTGCCTCCCACACGGGAGGTCCTGGGTTCAGTTCCCAGTGGCTCCTGAAAAAACAAAAACAACAAGCAAAACAAAAAAGCCAACTCCAAGAAGCAAATATGGCTCAGTGGTTGAGTGTTGGCTTCCCACATACGAGGTCCCGGGTTCAATCCCTGGCTCCCAGTACCACAAAAAAAAATTTTTTTAATTAAAAAAAATTTAAAATTAAAAAAAAATCATTTGGCAACAGATGTTAAGGTCTATTTCTCAAGTTTTAATTCTATTCCCCTTAGGATATACATCTGTTCTTATACCAGCACCATGCTGTTTTAACCACTGTGCTTTGTAGTAAGTCTTTTTTAAAAAACAAAACAAAACAAAACAAAAAAACAGGTTTTTGTGTAATAATTATTTTTTTCCATTTCTTATTTTTTTAAAAGATACTTAGATTACATAAATTTTACACAAAAAATATAGGGATTCCCATATGCCCCACTCCCCACACCTCCCACAAAAATATCATTAGTGTGGCACATTCACTGCAGTTGATAAATGCATCCTGGGGCTTTACTATGGACCATAGTTCACATTGTAGTCTACAGTCTCTCCCACACAGTTCTGCATGGTATGTGTATAATAAGTCTTAAAACTGGAAAGTGTGAGTCCTCCAACTTTCTTTTTTTTTTTTTTTTTTTTTAAAGATTTATTTATTTTATTACATATCTCCCCTTCCCCCCGCTGCGGTGAGGCGCCGAGAGTGGTCACTGCGCAGGCGTGGCTTTCCCCGCTTGTGGGCGGTCTCTGCGTCCGTTCACGGCCGGCGCTTGCTTCAGTTCGCGGGTGGCTGGCTGCGCTCCATCCACGGGCGACCTGCCCTGCCCGTGGCGGCTTTGCCCTGTCCGTGGCAGCTTCTTGCCCTGCCCACGGCAGCTCCGGCCCGCCCATGGCGGCTTGCCATCCTCAAGGCGGTCTGCCCGCTAGGAGAGGTCCCCGGGAATCGAACCCAGGGCCTCCCATGTGGTATGCCGGCGCCCTATCCACTGGGCTATCGAGCCGGCCCCCAACTTTCTTTTATTCAAGATAGTTTTTGCTAATCAGGACTCCTTACTCTTTCATATAAATTTGATGATTGGCTTACTGATTTCAGTAAAAAAGGCTGTTGGAATTTAGATTGGGATTACATTGAATCTGTCAATCACTTTGGGTAGAATTGACATCTTAATGATATTTAGTCTTCTAATCCAGGAACATGGAATGTCCTTCCATTTATTTAGGTCATCTTTGAATTCATTTAGCAAAGTTTTCTAGTTTTCCATGTACAAGTCATTTAATTCTTAGTTAAAGTTATTCTAAGATATTTTATTCTTTTAGTTGTTACTGAAAATGCATTTTTTTCTTAATTTAATCTTTTTATTATTCATTATTAGTGTATTGAAACACTACAGATTTTTGCATGTTGATGTTTCAACTAGCATCTTTGCTGAATTCAGTTTTGGGTTCTAGTAGCTTTCTTGTGAATTTTTCAGGATTTTCTATATATAGGATCATGGCATCTGCAAATAGGGAAAGTTTTACTTCTTCCTTTATAATTTGGAATCCTTTCATTTCTTTTGTTTGCCTAATTGCTCTGGCAAGAACTTCCAGTACAGTGTTGAATAACAGGGGTGATAGTGGGCATCCTTGTCATCCTCCTGTCTTAGAGGGAAAGCTTTCATTCTTTCATCATTAAGTTGGATGATAATGTGGGCTTTTCATATGTTCCTTTTATTTTGTCAAGGAAGTTTCCTTCTACTCCTAGTGTTTTAAGTGTTTTTATCAAAAAAGTGTGCTGGATCTTTCCAAATGCCTTTTCTGCATCAACTGAGATAATAAAATGGTTTTTTCTCCATTCTGTTAATGTGGTGTATTAAATTATTTTCTTATGTTGAACCACCATTTCATACCTGGGATAAAGCCCAATTGTTCATGGTGTATAATTTTTTAATATTTTACTGGATTTGGTTTGCTAGTATTTGGTTGAAGATTTTTGCCTCTATATCCATAAGATATATTGGACTGTAACTTTCTTTTCTTCTGGTAATATGACCGTTTGAGATTTTGTGAATCCCAGAAAAGATCATGTTCTTTGAATTAATCTATTCCTGTGGGTGTGGACCCTTTAATTGCATTAGATTCAGTTAAGGGACCTTTTGATTAGATCACTTGATTAGACCACTTTAAGGCCTTTCTTTAGACTATGTCTGTGAGGCATGACCCAGGTTGGGTCTCTACCATCTTCCTGGAGGCTCAGATAAGCCAAGAACTGAAAGCAGAAACAGAGAGAGAATGACAGCTGCCATTTTTACCCAGCCATGTGAAAGAGGACTCCAGGATCACTACAGCTCAGAGAGAGGCCAAGAGAAAACCCAAGAGGCTGAGAAAGAGGCTAAGAGAGAGGCCAGAGGCTAGAATTGGTGGGGCACAAAGGCATGGAAAGGGGCACCTGAAAGGCTAGGCCAATGGAGCAGCTCAAAGCTGAAGAGACAAGTCCTGCCATGTGTTGATTACCCACAGCTGAGCTCAGAGAGAAAGTGGAACAGCCAAAGTTGAAGAGGGGAGGCCTGGAAAGGGACAAGCATATGCCTGATTGCCCACAGCTGAGCTGGAGGAGAAGGTGAACCTGGACTTGGTAGAGAATAGCTGCCATTTTGCCTCACCATGTGGCAAAAATTTTCATGAGAAAGCATCTCTGATGATTTCTTGATTTGGACATTTTCACAGCCTTGGAACTGTAAGATTTTACCCCAAATAAATTCCCTTTCTAAAAGTCAACTCATTTCTGGTATATTGCATTGGCAGGTCTAGTAAACTAAAACAGGTGTCTTTATCTAAATTTGGTATTAGGATAATTTTGACTCTATAAAATGAGTGTTCCCTCTTCTTCAATATTTTGGAAGAGTTTGAGCAGGTTAGTATAAATTCTTTTGGGAATGTTTGGTAAAATTCTCCAGTGAAGCCATCTGGTCTAAGGGCTTTTCTTTGTTGGGAGGATTTTAATTAGTGATATCTTTACTTGAGATCTACTGTAAAATCTTCTATTTCTCCTTGATCAGTGTAGGAGTTTGTGTGCTTCTAGAAAGTTGTCCATTTCATCTTGGTTATCTAATTTGCCTGAGTATAGTTGTTCATAGTATCCTCTTAGACTCCTTTTTATTTCTGTGGGATTGGTAATAAACTTATTTCTGAGTTATTTGCATCCTCTTTTTTCCTTTGCAGTCTAGCTAAAGGTTTGTTGATGTTATTGATTTTTTCAAAGAACCAACTTTTGGTTTTGTTGATTCTCTCCATTGTTTTTTTTTATTTTCTATTTCATTTTTCCCACTCTACTCTTTATTTCCTTCCTTCTGCTTGCTTGTGGGTTTAGTTTGCTCTGGGTTTGAGATCTTCCTCCTTTTCCAATGTAAGCATTTAGAGTTATAACTTTCCTTTTCATCTTTGCTTTTGCTGCATCACGTAAATTTCAATTTTTCCTGTTTTTTTCTGCTTTTCTGTTTTAATTCAAGATATATCCTAATTTCCCTTTGATTTTTACTTTGTCCCATTGGTTTTTTAATTTCCATGTATTTGTGAATATTTCATGTTCACAATTTCTAGCTTCAAATCATTGTGGTGGTGAAGATATATTGCATGATTTTAATTTTATTGCAACTTTTGAGACTTGTTTTGTGACCTAAAATATTGTCTATCTTGGAGAATGATCCCTGCCCACTAGAAAAAAATGTGTATTCTGCTGCTGTAAGGTGAAATGTTATATATATGTCTGTTAGGTCTAGTCAGTTTAGAGTATCACTCATATCTTCTATTTCCTTTTGATATTCTGCTTGGATTTTCTATCCAATATTAACAGTGGTGCATTGAAGTTTCCTATTATTAATGTAGAATCATCTATTTTTCCTTTCAAATCTGTCAGTATTTGCTTCATATATTTTGGGGCTTTGCTGTTAGGTGCATATATATTTATAATTGTTATGTCTTTTTATTGAATTGACCCCTTTATATAGTGACCTTCTCTGCTCCTTGTAACAGTTCTTGACTTAAAGTCTACTTTATCTGATATTAGTAGCTGTCTTTTGGTTACTATTTATATGGTACATTATTCCATCCTTTCACTTTCAATCTACTTTTGTTTGAATACAATGTTAGTATCTTGTAAACACCATATAGTCAGGTCATACTTTTTTATTCATTGTCATTTTGTGTCTTTTGATTGGAGAGTTTAATCCATTTGCGCTTAAAGCCGGTACTGATAATTCAGGGCTTTATTCTGACATTTTGCTCTTTGGTTTTGTAAGTCTTACACATTCACCGCCCCTGCCCCATTCTCCCATTAATACTGTCATATTTATTTGATTTTTGTAATGTACTGTTTCAAGTTCATTCTCATTTCTTTCTGTATATATATTTTAATATATTTTCTTTGTGGTTACCATGGGGCTTAAACTTAACATCCTAAATCTATAGCAATCACATTGGATTTGATACCAATTTGACTTTTTTTTTAAAGATTTATTTTTTTTTAAATTTATTACATAGCCCCCCTTTCTGCTTGTTCTTGCTGTGTTCATCTTTTGCATTCCTCTGTGTCTGCTTGTCTCCCCCTGCTGCGGCGACCCGCCGAGTCAGCTCACCACGTGGCAGCCTGCCTGCTCACAGCGGCTTGGCCTGCTCTCAGGGGCTTGCCCTGCCCACAGTGGCTTGCCTTCTCAAGGCGGTCTGCCCACTCGAGGAGGCCACAGGAACTGAACCCGGGGCCTCCCATGTGGTGAACCGGTGCCCTACCAATTGGGCTACAGCTGCCCCCCCAATTTGACTTTAATAGCATACACATACACTGTTCCTGTAACCCTCCATTTCCTCATATTTTGGTTGTACTTCTTAAAATATCTTTATACATTATATGTCCAAAACCATAGATTTATCCTTACTTCTTACGCATTTGCACTGTAGAACCTGTAAGAAGTAAAAAATGGGGTTACATGCCAGAAAATGCAATAAAATAGTACTGGCATTTATGATTACCTATATGGTTAATTTTACCAGAGATCTTTCTTTTTCTGCTTCAATCCACTGTATAGTGTGAAGAACTTTAAGTCTGAAGAACTCTCTTTAGTATTGCTTATAGGGAAGTTCTAGTGGTGACCAACTACCTGAGCTTTTGTTTTTCTGAGAATGTCTTAACTGTTCCCTCATTTTTGAAAGACATTCTCATCAGATACAAACTTCTTGATTGGCAGTTATTTTCTTTCAGTACTTTAAATATTTCATCCCACTGCCTTCTTGCCTCTGTGGTTTCTGATGAGAAACTGGCAGTCTTACTGGAACTCCCTTATTCGTAACACTTTGCTTTTCTCTTGAAACTTTCAGAACTCTCTTATCCTTGCCATTGGACAGTTTGTCTACTACATGTCTGGGCATGGTTCTCTTTAAGTTTATCCTGTTTTAATTTCATTGGCTTCCTGAATGTGCATTTTTATGTCTTTCATTATTTTTGGGAAGTTTTCTATCACAATTTCTTCAAATTTTCCTTCTGCCCCCTCCTCCTTCTGGAACCTCCATAAGACATATATTAGTCTGTTTGAAGGTGTCCCAAAGGTCCCTTGGACTCTGTTCACTTTTCCTAAAATTCTTTTTTCATTCTGCTTCTCAGCCTGAATAATTTCATAATTCTTGTTTTCAAGTTTAGTGATTCTTTTTCTGCCAGCTCCAATCTGATGTTGAAACCCTCTAGGGATTTTTAAATTTCAGTTCTTTTGGTCTTCAACTCCAGTATGTGGTTCCTGTTAAAAATTTCTATCTCTTTTGAGATTCTCATATTGTTCATTCATTGTTTTCCTGATATCCTTTACTTCTTTCTCTGTCTTTTCCTTGATCTCCCTGAACATATGGGGAATAATTTTTTTCTTTTAAGTTTTCATCTGTGATACCAAGCCTGGTCTTTTTGTTGATGGTTTCTGGAAATTTATCTTGCTGGGTCATCATTTCCTGTTTCTTTGTTTTCTTGTAATCTTTTGTTGCATGTTGTACATTTTAATATTTAAAGTGTTCCCTCTTGGATTTAGTCCCCAGACTCTCTTTTTCTTAAGTTTTTATCCAGCTGGTGATATGACTGAGATTTCCTTGAGTGCCAGGAGCTAACATATACAAACAAATCAATGCAAAAAAGAACTTCAGAGTCTTTGCAAATTGGCTCTGTGTTGGCTGGTGTACTTCTTCTGGTGCAGGGTCCTCGGTCTTTTATGAGCCTGTATCTTGTCCTGAGTTTGTGCTTGCTGTTGGTCTTTGGAATTTGAATAACTCCTGTAATCTCTAAGAAATAGACTTTCCCCCCCCCTTCTGAGTACTCTATTGTATGACTTAAAGCATGTAATCCTTTGCCCTAGGACACTTCAGCTTTTTGTTTCTTACATTGTTTTATTTATCAGAAGCTGCTTATGCCTACAGGGCAAGTTCTGGGGGGTCAAACCAGAGAGAAGTTTCCTGGTTCAGTCATTCAGGCTACCAACTGATAGTCTGGCCCTGAAATACAGACACTTTAGTGTCTGCTTAGGGGGTACTCTGCTCTCTCCAGAGCAGTGCCAGGGAGTCATAATGGGAGTGGAGGCTAGCTCCACAGCTTACCAGAAGGGTATGAGAAAGGGACCAGCAAGGATTCTAGAGCTTTTCCTACCATTTTTTTTTAAAGCTGCATTTTCTTGAGTCAATCTCACTCAGTTACTGCAACCCTGTAACTGTTTTCTGGAGTTCTGAGGAAAATGGTTCTGCCAGTTTTTGCTAGTTGTTCAAAGATTCTGTGGGGGACTGGCACCTTGGAACATCTTTTGCTGCCATCTTGTTGAAAGGCATATCAGTCTTGGTTATTCATCTATCATTATATTTAGTTTCTTTCCATTTCATTTTGTTTTCAATAACAGTGTATTATTTTTTTAAGATTTATTTTATTTTTATTTATTTATCTCTCCCTTGCCGCTTGTGCTCACTGTGTCCATTTGCTGTGCGTTTTTCTGTGTCTGCTTGTCTCCCTTTGTTGCGTCAGCTCACCGCGCCGTGCGGGCCAGCTTACCTTCACCAGGAGGCCCCGGGAATTGAACCCAGGGCCTCCCATATGGTAAACAGGAGCCCAAGCACTTAAGCCACATCCACTTCCCAGCAGTGTATTATTAATTTGTCATTAGGAGTCATGTTTCCTTCCCTCTACTCCATCTCTCCCATTCTAGTTGCACAACTTCTTTCTACTGATGTCTACCAGAAGTAAGAGAAATGTAGGACTTTAACTCAAATAATTATCATATGACAAGAAGAAGGCATTGATTTATAAGCTTAAATTAATTTCCACACATGTAAAAATTTTAAATAATTTATATTACATAATTAAAAATCTGTTTAGTTTCTCACTATTATTAGTTTCTTGTGTTTTATGAATATATAATTAAATATGAATATATTCTCCCAGAGGTTTTGTAATGGTTTGACAGTTTATGTAATTATGAATTCCAAAAATATAAATTGAATCATGCTTGTAGACTGATCTCCTAATCTGGGCGTGATTGGGATGTTAACTGCCACGTCAGTGGGACATGGAGCCCCACCCCTCGGTGAGTGTGGTCTCAAGTATAAAAGGCTAGACAAAAGACAGAGATTCAAGGAGCAGATTGCTGAGAAGCAGTTCTAATGTTGGAGAGGAGCGCTCCAGGAGAGACAAGTGAGCCATTCGCGCGATAGTCTACAGCTGGCCTTGGCCTTGTGGAGAGACGCAAAAGCGTAGAGAGCCTCAGGGTCTACAGCTGAACTTGTGGAGGAAACAGAAGCTAAGCCCGGAGAGAAATGCAGCCCCGGGAACAGAGGAACCCAGAAGCCTGAACACTGGAGACGACAGCTGTCTTGCTCCAACACGTGGACTTTGGTGAGGGAAGAACTTTATGCTTTGTGGCCTGGTAACTGTAAGCTTCTACCCCAAATAAATACCCTTTATAAAGACCGACCAATTTTTTGGTATATTTCAAAAGGCACCCCTGTGGCTAATACAGGTTTTAAATATTTTTATTGTTATAACATATATATGAAACAGATTTTCCTGTTTTAACCATTTTGACGTATACAATTCAGTATTAATTACATTCACAGTGTTGTGTTACCTTCACCCCCATCCATTACCAAATGTTTTCCATCAACCCAAACAGAAAATCTGTACCTAGTAAGCAAAAACCTCCCCATCCTCTCCTCCCCTCTGAGATGATAAACACACACACACACATACACAGACACATATATAAACATCACAACCACATACCTACACATAATATGAATATATATAATTCCCCCATTTGGCTGTACAGAAATGGTTGCATAGCACTGTTCTGTACCTTGCATTTTTAAAACACATGTCAAAGATTTTAAATTATTCATTAAATAACAAGGAACCAGTAAAATAGTACCATTAGCTCAAAGAAGAATTCAAAGTACTACACATTTATAGTCAGATAAGGACTGATGAAATGTATTTACAAAGAGGTGCAAAACAGATAAATAATCAATTGTATTCCACTGGACAAACAAATTGTATTTCCATGGACAAAAATTATTTGCATTACTATCAGTTTTCTACAATTGTAAAATAGCTCAGACAATGAAAGGTAGGCATAACCCTGGAAGGGTGCACTAGAAAAGATACTGCCCATTTCAAAGTATTTCACTCTTTTTCTTGATAGTCTTCCCACCCTTATGATCATAATAATCTCAAAGGGAAATTATTCTTATTTCAAAATAAGGTTAGCCTCATTAGGTTTGCCCTGACTATTTACATAGGTGCAATAAGAATTTTAATCCCTTAGATTTGTTCTGCAATTCTAAATCCATACAGTATTGAGTAGATGCTAAGGGTCACAAACTCAACTTCTGTCTGGAAGTCTTCATCAGGTAGCTCAGATTGGTTTTTAAAAAAGCCTCCATTTTATGTTAGTCTGAGGCTAGAAAACCAAGCCCAAGAAACTTCCTACCAGATTTTTTACCACAGTATCTATAAAATTTGGGTAAGGTCTTCTCTTCTACAGATCTCTGCCTTACAGTTTTTTGTTTGTTGGTTTAAGGAATCCTTTCTTTCACAGACAGCATTAAAGCAACTTTGGCATAGCCAAAGTAAAACCTGACAGAGATTCTGAATTAGTGGAATCAGTTAATGAAGATTTTATTTTATAAAGGATTACAAATTATACTTGTCCTTTGGATGGTCCCAGAAAGGCCTCAGATGGTCCCTGCACTCTGGTCCTTCTCCTTTAACAGAACTTTACTTTCTGGAAGATAGACTGGAGTGCAGATATGTGCCAGAGGCCTACAAAGTACCTTTGTGCAGGGCTGCTGGGTGTGATCCACCTTTCACTTTTAACTAAACAATACATTGTGGGTTTCTGCAGGTTTTAAGCAAAATTCAAAATATTTGTGAAAGAGATTAAAGACTTAGGATATGATATCAGGCTAAAACAACATTCATATTTCTGGAACTTGTTAAAAATATTTTAAGCTTGGAATTTTGGGAAACTATTTTTATTCTCATTCTTCATATTGGAAAAATACATTAAAATTCCATTAGGAAAAAAAAACATTAGACTAAAAGACTAGACATTTAATGTCTGACTACTTGGAATAGTTAATATGCTCAAAGGTTTGTATAGATACTGTCCTTCCCATTGTTAACAAAGAGGAAATCAAGGCAGAGTATACATTCAGGGTACAATACAGGCTGTCACACCACCGAGTTGGTTTTATAGTTGGGTTTAAATGTCTTAGTGGAAGAAACTTCTCCAACAGCAGACCATGTTGCCTCTTATACTGCAGTGTAAAGTAGTATAGCTCTTCTGCTGGCCCTACCAAGTATGTAAAGGATGGGGAGGAGAGGCCCTGCTCTCCCCCACCCGTACCCTCCTTTTGGAGGAGCCTGGTACCTCTGGTCTGACATCAGTTGGGGTTCTGAGTGAGGTCAGACATTCGTCTCTACTACAATCCATCCCTCATAATTCACACACATTCTGTGAAGCAGTCATAAGGAACTTCGCAATCTACAAAGGCTTTTCACAAACAGTTGCTCATTTATATACAGAGGCAGACTCCTGCTAGAACAGGCTGTGTTTCAAGGCTCTGCCTGTACAATGCTCGTTTGGAAATCGAGATCAAATTTTCCCACAGAAACAATGCTACTGGGTTGAAGTGTGTTTACAGAAGCCACAGACCTATTTAATCTACTTGTGATAATCCATTAATATGCCTCTCCACCAATAAGAGATGGTGGTGATATGTGTTGGGGGAACTAGACATATGTAAATAATTTGAAAAAGAACATTTTGCATTTTAATCAATTGTTATTTATTTTTTAAGTGGGCAGTTTTTATATATTTTTAAAGGATTATTTTATTTCTGAATAACTGGATGAAATGTTAAAGAAAATATGTCTAGGTCTTATATTACATTACTCTTCAGAAGACTAGAACTAGCTATTCTGGGTGGAAGCTAGAGTTCTGGCACTGTATCCCTGAGGTGCAGCCCTCAGCACCCAGAGTGCTCCCTGATCTTACTATTGGAAGAGGCATGTGGAGTTCTGCCTTAGATTCAGCAGCATCTCCCTCCTTGTTGTATCTCTGGCATTGAGAGTGTTGATGCTCCATTCCTCCCACACTGAGACATCTCTGATTTTATACCCAGGCGAAACAATGTGGACGATGGAGAAATACAGAGATGGGCGTGAGACCAATTCCTTTCACCCTCTTTCTTTTCCTTATTAAGTCCCAGAGATGGATGATGCATCTGACCAATTATTCTTCTCCTCAGCAATGGTAAAACCCAGTCATATTTTCGACTGTCTCCTTATTTCCTGAAGCAGGCAATCAGCTCTTTTGATGTTTATAAGAATTTTTACTACTGGTAGTGAAAGACACCCCGCACAAAGTCCATCTTTTTCCCAATTCTTTCCATTTTCAAGTAGGTTCAAGCAGGGTATAAAGGATGACATAAGTGCTACCTCTTTGGAGGGCTTTCCCTGACCCCCAGGCTGAGCTGGGGCCACCCCTGTTTGCCCAGAGCACCTTGGACAGCTCTTTATCTGTGTGCTTAGTCCTCTCCTTGGCTTACCACCCAGGGACTCTTTAAGGGCACAGGGCCTGGCCGCAATACTCAACAGTAATTTGTAAAACAGAATTCATGGGAAACTAAGTAAAATTCATTTGTAGTTCAGGTGTCTAAGACATCTTGGTAGAAAGAATTGCTGAGGGTAAGAGGGTTACAAGTAGAGGAGGGAAGGGAAAGAGAAAGATTAACATAAGGAAAAAAAAAAGTCTCTGAAAAGAGAAGGTGAGAATAAGGTATGGGGCCTAACATGCCTCCACCAAGATGAGCTCAACAAGCAAGGAGTATAAGAAAAAAGTGGCCTTGAGAAAAAGTGGATATCTCTTCCATCAGAGCCTCTACCCTTGAAAGTCCACTTGGGTTTAGGTCAGAGGAGCAAGGAGAACAGCAAAAAAAAAAAGGGGCGGGGGAATAAATGAAGCTCCCCAAACTGGGGATGTCTATAAAGGCAAGACAAGAGCTGGGAGAAGAAGAAGGAGAAGGACATCTAGGAGTTGGCTATAGGGACACAGGATCGCTGGGCTGATGGGCAATTCCAGAGTATGATTCATTGTGAAGGTACATTAAAAATACAATTATGAGCTGGGATTGTTTAAATATAGTTATGAATAAAATCCTTCCAAATATTAAGAACATTAGCTCTCCTGCCCAATTCTTCAATTATACATAAAGCACTTACCATGAATAGAATGAATAACAATCATTTTGATTATGAGTGTTTTTCTTGCAGGGAGATTCCAGTGGTAGTTATTTATCACTTTTTCAAAATATCCAACATATCTATTCTGAAAAACAACAGAAGCCTCAATTTAAGTAGAAAAATCTAAGGTTAGCATTCCTATTTTTTTTGTATAGTTTTTTTTTTTAATAAGCCTTATTTCAACTTCAAAAAAATAAAATAGGCAAAAGATAGCTTAACAAATTATGGAAGCATTACTTTAAAAAGTCCTGTCCAGGCACATGTATCTTATTTAATCCTAAAAACAAACTCAGTTGCTTCTCCAGTGTTCCAAAAGATGAATAAATGAGTACAGATTGGTTAAATGACATGACCAAGGTCTCCTTGTTAATGAAAAAAAAGAAAAAAATGCTTGATCATATTCACATCTCATAAAACCAAATCCCATATCCTTTTTTTACCCTTAGCATTGATATAGTACCTTCTTTTTCTTTGCTACAAAATACTACTAAATATTACTGTTGTACTATTAAACTATAATCTGTAAGTTACATTAGTTGTATTTTTCCCATGTATCACCATGTTAACAGTTTGTAGTAGAGAAACATTCTTGTATGTGTATCTACCACCAAAATCACTATGTTATATGGTCCTTAGATTATCCTCTAGCTGTCTTTCAATTAACATAAACCTCCCTAGGATACCCCTTTTCAGCTATAATCATATTTATAAATCAACAGTATTAGTTATACTCATTATAATCTGTTACCATCTACTCTATCCATTTCCACATATTTACAAGCAACCTTATCTAACATTCGACATACATTCAGCATTAGTATACCCTTCTTAACCCACATTCTGTCTCCTATTAACCTATACTATATAGTTTTACTCCATAAGTTTACTCATCTATTGAATAGAGCTTGTTAAGGACAGTAATTAACTAGAGGAACTATATTGGGTACCTGTTAAATAACTAGGCATTTTTATTTATGTTGCCTCACAAATATCCCGCTGTAAAAAATTTCTGAACTAAGTGTTATGGGCATGTATGAAGTAAGGAAATAGGTCTTGCTTATGGAATGCATCTGATGGAGATGGCTACTAACCAGAACAAACAACAAATGAGTTCAAACAAGATCACAGTAAGGCACCACTAATTGCAACTGTGAAAAAAAAAGTCTATCTGGGAGGCAGTAGGGCAAGATGGTGGCAGAGTTAGGAGCTCCCAGAGTCATCTTCTCCTACGGGGCAGTTAGTAATCATCCAGAGTTATCTAAAGTACCTGTTTGGGGGCCCCAGGAGACCAGAAGAGTATCCTGCAACATCCTTGAAAGTATAGAAGGAGGAGACTGGCCATCTGCAGAGAAGATTCGTGAGTAGAGCACTCCATGCCATGGAGGCCGGTGCCCAAGCCACCTTGGGAGCTACTCCTTGGCTGGAGTTGGAAGCTCCATTTCCCAAAGATGGTGAAGGAAGACACGGTGTGGCACCAATTTCAGCTACTGATTAATAAATACAGCTGGCTAAAGTATCCTAAGAACAGCTAAAGTTTAAGCCTGTCCTAATCAGAAAGAGACTGTTAGCTGCCATTTTAACTCCACCCTCTGCATGAGGGGAAGTGGGGCTGACTGAAAATCACAGTGAAGGAAGGGACCAGCT
>PVKH010003273.1:0-25257 GCA_004027955.1 Chaetophractus vellerosus
ACTGTAGGAAAAATAATATATATGACCTCACTGATATGACTTAAGGAAGTGGAGGGTAGTGAGTTGATGCTCAATATAGGCAAAATCTCTGATAAGGTGGAGCAGTGTGGTTGAGCAGTGGATGGGTATAAGAGTGGTGCAATGATGAGATTGGATTCAGTGCTACAGGTCTCTGAGGGAAAGTAAGGTGGGGGTTGGTTAGGACTCTCCATGGAACTGGAGGGAGGGTTGGAGGAAGGAGCAGGTGAGTTCTGGAGATTTATAGGTCTGTAGTTAAATATACAATGGTGAAAATGTTCTTTCAGCAAATATGGCAGGGAGAGTTACCTGTGTAACATGTTGGTTGTGGGGGGATATGCAGAATTGGGTGCACTTGGGGCATGCCCCTATGAAATATGAAGTGTTCATCTTGTCATAGTGTGTTGTACCAGTGGGTGGAGACTGACACAATAAACAAGAAAATAGTAATCTCCTTTCCTGGGGAGTCCTGCTTTTTTCTCAAGAGGGACAAGAATCTCTTGAGAATATAGGCAATACCTAATAAAAGAAAACAGACCAATATGTCAAGACCTCAATCTTAGTGCAAGTAACTATGAACCTTACTCTTCAAAAATTAAAACTTACTTGTTACCATAGGTTCTGAGGGGAGGGAGAGAGAAGAATAGAACAGATGGAACATAGGGAAATTTTAGGACATTAGAATTGTTCTGCATGATCTTGTAATAACAGATCCAGACCATTTTAAATTTCATCAAATCCTGTGAAAGTGTACTATGAAAATGTAAACCATAATGTAAACCATTGATCATGCTTTTTAACAGTGCTTTGAAACTTGCACATCAACTGTAACAAATGTACCATAAACATGTAAAATGCTATTCATAGGGGATTGTGAATGAGGGAGAGGGTGTTGGATATATGTCAATCCCCTGTATTTTCTGTAATTTAAAGCTTCTTTGAAGATAGTGTGAAAAAAATAAGACACTAGGAGAACATACAAAAGAAATCATCACTGTACATACAAGATAACAAAACTTACAATGATGAAAGGCACAATGTATGGAAATTTATTTTATTTCCAAGGTTTCTTTATTTTTTTATTTTTTGTTTTTGTATTTTATTTGTTATTTTTAAATTGTATTATTTTATTTTCTTATTAATTTTATTTAGTTATATTTCTGGCATCATTTTTGGAGAAGTTTTGAGTCAGAGAAGGGTCACAACTATGACAGAGGAAAATCACTGGTGCAGGATAATGGGGAGGTGTGGGGAGGGGTGGACTTGGTGCATGCCTCTAAGGGAAATGAATATGTTCAAGGGTTTTTGATGTGTTACCTCAGGGGGTAGAGGCCCACACAAGAACTAGGTAGACCTTCTACATTTTCTAATAGACCAGAAAGAATCCCCTGAATTCATGGGCAGTGCCTTGTGAAGGAAGACAGACTATTAAGCCAGGCCCTTGATATTGATGATTGTACTTATGAACCTTTTCTTGTGAAATTGAAACTTAGCCTAGTATTATATATTGCCTCAGAGTTACATCCTGAAAGCATCCTTGTTGCTTACATTGGCCTTTCTGTAGACCAGGGTTCCATAACAAGTGCGCATGAGCTTGAATTGAAATTAAAAAAACACATTATTCCTGTGAGGATGTATTGGTGTGTGTAATGGTTTGAGTTTGATTTAATTATGAATTTCAAAAATATAGATTAGATTATGTTTGTAAACTAATCTGTTCATCTGGGCATGATTAAGTTATGAGTAGGGCGTTAACTGCCACGTCAGTGAGACATTGAGCCCCACCCCTCAGTGGGCGTGGTCTCAAGTATAAAAGGCTAGACAAGAGGCAGATTGAGAGAAGAGATTTGGAGAAGGAGATTTGAGAAGCAGTTCTGATGTTGGAGTGAGCCATTCGCCCGATAGTCTACAGCTGGTCTTGTGGAGAGATGCAAAGCATAGAAAGCCTCATGGTCTACAGCTGAACTCGTGAAGGAAACAGAAGCTAAGCCTGGAGAGAAACGCAGCCCCAGGAACAGAGGAACCCGGAAGCCTGAACCCTGGAAACATCGGCAGCCATCTTACTCCAACACGTGGACTTTGGTATGGGAAGAAATTTATGCTTTGTGGCCTGGTAACTGTAAGCTTCTACCCCAAATAAATACCCTTTATAAAGACTGACCCATCTTTGGTATATTTCAAAAGGCACACCTTTGGCTGACTGAAACAGTGTGGGTGAGAAATATTTCTTAAATAATACACAGTATATAGTGTGCAATTCATAAAGGGTCTGTGGTTTTCACCTTGCTGGCAAATGGGTCCTTAAAACCAAAAAAGTAAAGAAACCCTGCAGTCTAAGCCAAACTCAGAATATAAATGCACTACACCCCACCCCCCATGTGGGACATGACTTCCAGGAATGAGCCTCCCTGGCACCTAGAGATTATTTCCAAGCATCAAATAGAAATGCATCTGGGAAAAGACCTTGACCAAAAGGAGTAAATATTAAATACAAAGGAGTTGTTATGGTTAAGTGAGCCAGGAGGTCATTCCAGAGGTTATGCTCATGCATGTCTCAGCAGAACCTCATTGACTGCCACAGTAAACAAACAGTAGGGCACCTGAGTGCTCTAGTGACATTTATTTATTTTTATTTTTTTATTTTTTATTTTTGTTACATATCCCCCCCCTTTCTGCTTGTTCTTTGCTGTGTTCATTTTTGCGTTCTTCTGTGTCTGCTTGTCTCCCCCTGTTGTGATGACCCACCAAGTCAGCTCACCATGTGGTGGCCTTGCCTGCTCATGGGCAGCTTGCCCTGCTTGTGGGCAGCTTTGCCCTGCTCACGGGCAACTTGCCCTGCCTGTGGCATCTTTTGCTCTGCCTGTGGTGGCTTTTGCCCTGCCCACAGCAGCTTGCCTTCTCAAGGCAGTCTGCCCGCTTGAAGTGGCCCCTGGAACCAAACCTGGGGCCTCCCATGTGGTAAACCAGCACCCTATCCACTGGGCTACAGCCAGCCCCTCTAGAGACATTTAAACACTATAAGCAGAGCAGTGTAGCTCGGGAATTTGGCGCCCTGTCAGTGGGCCTATTTGGAGAATATGTTTCCCAGTGTAACAAGGTTAGGCTCATTTATAGTTTCCCTAAGCATGGCTGTTCTGACCTTTTTATTTTAACCTATAATTAACACTATACTTATTAAATATATGTCCCATAAACTTAAATCTTAGGTCTTCTCATATCAGCCTTGAATCTCAGCAGGGTTGCAACACCTACTCTCCTGTTCATTGGACTCACCCAAGACAACTAACAAGCAGATGGTAATGGACATCACCCATTCTGAAAAACAGAGAGTGTCTTCAACTGCAAGGAAAACATTGAATACATCTGCCTCATAGGATCTAATCCACTTCTCAATTAGAAACAAAGTGGACAACACCATCCCAAAATCCTAAAGATTGGGGAATGAAATGGACTAAAGTAGACATTATTATTCTAGAAATGGAAGAAATTTTATGATTGATATAAAGGCAGTGGCTGCCTGAGATTCTGAGGTGAAGAAGAGGGAAATGTAGGTGTAACATGGGGTCATTTGGGGGACATATGAATTTTTCTCCATGACATTTCAATTATGGATACAGGGCATTAAATATTTTGTCAAAACCTATAAAATTGTGTGGGACAGTGTGTAACATTCTGTAAACTATTTTCCATAGTTAGTAGCAATGTTTGATATGTGTTCATCAATTGTAACAAATGTGCCACACAAATGAAAGATGTTGTTAATATGGGAAAGTTGGGAAGGAAAAAGGATTGCACATATGTTAATCCCCTATATTTTTGTTGTAACCTTTATTTAATCTAAAGCTTCTTCAAAAATAAATAAATAAATAAATATATAAATAAACCCTCCAAAATTTTTGTTTGAATGCTATACCAAGAAAATATTGAAAATCTGATATAAGATATCAGATATTAAAGTGTATAGTAAATCTATAATATATAACAATATGAATTCTATATTAGTTCAAGTGTCAATATGCAGATTTTGGAGAACAAAGTATTATTCTGAAGCAAGCACAAGAATATGGTAAGTATATCTTCACAAATAGTTTGGAAAGAAAAGATAATATTATACCCTGTCCTAAGTGCTTAAACTATTTAGATTTACCCTTATTTTCTGTTTTGTATTATATTGTTCATTTAAACTTTTATTATAATTTGAAAGTAAAAATAATAATAATTTTAAAACTTAATGGTTTTGAATGAATTGAAAAAATTTTCCAAAATCTAAAATGATGATTGACTTCAATAGATTAATTAATGGAATGAAAATAAAAAAGTTTTTTTAATGGAAAATGACAGACAAAATGAAGCTCAATGCACATTTAACTGAACTCCATTTTTTTTAGGAGGTACCGGAGTTTGAACCCGGGACCTTGTGTGTGGAAAGCAGGTGCTCAATCACTGAACACCTTCCCCTCATTTTGGTTTTTAATACAGTTTTTGTGTTAGCATGAAATAGGATTATTACTTTTATTTCTTAATAAAATACAGTATTGTATTCAAAAGCAGAGCTGGTCAGATTGCACATCCTTACCTTGTTCCTCATTTTAGAGGGAAAACTTTTAGTCTGTCACTATTAAGTGTGATGCTATAGGCTTTTAAAATATTATTTATTTTCATGATGGGAATGATCCCTATGACAGTTGGAGGCTTTTGTAGACCTCAGAAAAGCTTTTCTTAAATCTTAAAGCTAATCCATTCCTGTGCTTGCAAAACTATTGTAAGTGGGACTTTTTGATTAAACTGAGTTGTCATTGCTTCTGAGCCTTCTCATCTAGGAAATGGAAAGGATGTATATGCCTTTCCATTGCTCCACTTCCTTTCTAGAAATTTGTATTGTCTGTGTTTTGGATTTTAGCAATTTTAGTATATATCTTATTAATATTTATTTTGCAATTCCCTAATGATATATGACATTTAGCTACTTTTCATATGCTTATTTTCTATCTGTATATTTCTTTGGTGAGAAATCTATTCACATCATTTGCCCATTTTAAATTACATGTTCCTCTTTTACCCAGAAACATAGCTGAATTTGTTTATTAGTTCTACTATATTTCTTTCTTTTATATATTTTTATTTATTTTTAAAAGATACTTTGATTACATAAAATGCTATGTAAAAAATATAAGGGATTCCCATATGCCCCACTCCCCACACCTCCCACTTTTCTCCACATTAATAACTTTCATTAGTGTGGTACATGCATTGCACTTGATGAACACATTTTGGAGCTTTGCCACTAAGCATGGATTATAATTTACATTGTAGTTTACACTCTCTCCCACTCAATTCCATAGGTTATGGCAAGATATATAATGGCCTGTATCTGTGATTGCAATGTCATTCAGGAAAATTCCTAATTCCCAATTCCCCAAAATTCCCCCATCTTTCACCTGTCTTTCCCTTCAGCACTGTCTTTGTTGTATCCCATAAGTTTTGATATGTTATGATCTCATTTTCATTCTTCTTGATGTATTTACTGATTTCTCTTGCAATTTTTCTTTGACCAACTGATTATTGTATTGTATAATCTCTATATCATTGTGAATCTTCCCTTTTTCACCCTATTAATTTCCAACTTTATTTCGTTATGATCAGAGAAAGTGCTTTGTATAATTTCAATATTTTAAAATTTATTGAGCTCTGACTTATGTTCCAGCATATAGTCTATCCTGGAAAAAGATCCGTGAGCTCTTCAGAAGAATATATATCTTGCTATTTTGAGGTGTAATGCCCTATGAATGCCAGTTATGTCTAGTTCATTTCTCATCTTATTCAAACTTTCAGTTTCCTTATTTATCCTCTTTCCAGATGCTCTAGCTAATGTTGAGAGCGGTGTGTTGAACTCTCCAAGTATTATTGTAGAGACATCTATTTTTCACTTGAGTTTTGACAGTGTGTCTCATGTATTTTGGGGCAACTACATTAGTGGCATAATTATTCATTTTAGTTATTTCTTGGTGAATTTTCTTTTCATTAAAATATAATAAATTTCATCTCATAAGAGTTTTAGATTTAAAATCCATTTTATCCAATAGTAGTTTTAATACTCTAGATCTTTTTTAACAAATAACTTTTATTGATACATATTTGTAAACAATACATCATCCAAATGTACAAACAATTGTATTTGTATAATTACATAGTTGTATGTTCATCACTTTAAACATTTTAGAGCATTTTTCCTATTTCAATAATAATAATAATTAACAGAAAGCAAACAAAACTCATCACCTCCCAATCTCTCTAGGCTTCCCCTGCCATACATAGCTGCAATTCTGTTATACTCTATCTAGTATATTTGTATTTATATTTTGTAAAAATAGTCTTATATACGCAATATCACCCATTTTTGTATTTTACCTGATGTTTCACCAGATCTTTTTTTTTTATCACTATTAGTGTGGAATAACTTTTTCCAGTCCTTTACTTTCAGCCTGATTCTGTCCTTGTGTTGATCATGAGTCTCTTATAGGCAACATGCAGATGGCTCATGTTTTTTTTTTTTTAATCCATTTTATCATACTGTCTTTTAATTGGAAAGTTCAATATATTCACTTTCAGTGTTACTGCTATGAAGTCATACTTTATTTCATTCAATTTATCCCTTGGATTTCTGTTGTGATATCTTACTATAGTCTGTCTTTTAAACTTTTCAGTTTCTCTTAATCATATTCTTCTTTTCTACACTCTTCTCCAAGCCCCTCACCCTTGTCGTTTCCTTTTAGGTTGTAACACATCCTTTAATATATCTGTTAGATCAGGTCTGTTCATAACAAACTCACCCAGTTTTTGTTTGTCAGTGAAGACATTAAACTCACTTTCATTTCTGAAGGCTAGTTTTGCAAAATAAAGTATTCTTTGCTGGCGATTTTTCTCTTTCAATAGTTTAAATATATCATGACAATGCCTTCTTTCCTCCATGGTTTCTGATGGGAGATCAACACTTAGCCTTATTGAAGCTCCCTTGTATGTAATATATTATGTTTCTATTTCTCCTCTCAGAATCCTGTCCTTATCTTTGGCTTTGACAGTCTGAATAGTAGATGTCTCAGAGTAGATCTATTCTTATTTATTGTTTTACATACACTGTCCTTCTCAAATATTGATATTCATGTCTTTTATAATGTATGGAAAAATTTCAGTCAGTATTTCCTCAAATATTCTTTCTACCCTTTTTCCATTCTCTTCTCTTTCTGGTTCACCTATAATGTGTATGTTTGTGCATTTCACATTGTCATTCAATTCCATGAGACCCTGTTCAACATTTTCCTTTCTTGTTTTCTGTCCATTCTCCTATCTTATCTAGTTCAAATATTCTGCCCTTAATTCATTTATTCATTCTTCTACCATTTCAAATATGCTCTTATATGACTACAATGTATTTTTAAAATTTATTGAAGTATATCACTCAAATGTAAATATATATATAAACAATAAGTTTTTAGTAATAGCTGTGAACATACAAAACAAACATACATAACATCATACAGTGCTCTCTTACCCCACCTTACCACCAATAACTTGCATTGTTGTGAAATATTTTTATTTAATGATGAAAGAACATCCTCAAAATATTACTACTAACAAAAGTAACTTTCATTTGTTGTATTTTTCCCCAGCCAACCCTATTATTGTTATTATATCATTTATACATGAACATACATGAACAGTAAGTTGATAGAGGGGTGTTTTATGGGAATTCTGCACATGTGCATGATTGTTTTGTAAGTTCTCAACTTCTGTGATAAATATATATTTAAAAAATAATAATATGGTGGGTTGGGGGAAAATACACCAAATATAAGATATGGACTATAGTTAGTAGTAAAATTTTACAATATACTTTCATAATTTGTAACAAATATATAACAAAAAAGCAAGGTGTTGATGTTGTTGTTGGTAGGTTGATGTAGTGGCCCCTGTGTGATTTTGTGCTTGTTTGCTTTATAAGCTCACAACGTTTAATCTAATGTATTTTTTTAAGATTTATTATTTATTTATTTATATATCCCCCTCTTGCTGCTTGTTCTCACTGCATTCATTTTTGCTTTTGCATTCCTCTGTGTCTGCTTGTCTCCCCCTGCTGCGGCATCCTGCCGAGTTACCTCACTGCGCGGCAGCCTGCCTGCTTGTGGCAGCTTGCCTTGCCTGCAGTGTCTTGCCTGCTCACACTGGCTTGCCTTCTTGAGGTGGCCTGCCTTCTCGAGGAGGCCCTGGGAACTGAATCCAGGACCTCCCATGTGGTAAACCAGGGCTCTTCCAATTGAGCCACAGCTGGTTCCCTCTAACGTATTTTTAATCTCATCCAATGTTTGCTTTTTTTCCCCCATAAGCTCTGTTAATTTTTTGTAAGCTTTCAAATTTTTCTTCACAGTATCATCTCAATATCCTTTATCTCTTTAGTAATGTTTTTATCTCCTTAAATTGATTAAGGATGTTTATGTGAACATCCCTGATGAGAGTTATCTTATATCCTGTGTACCATCTGGATTCTTGGTTTATTCCATTGGCTGAGACCTATTTTCCTGTTTCTTAGTATGGCTTGTTATTGTTATCTTTACTTGATATCTAGGCATCTGGTTATGTTGGTGATTTTACTCTGTTCATCAATTTATCTCTCTTGCCTAGTGGCTTTTTTCCAAAGCTCTTCTTGGATTTTGTGTTTATTTATTTTTTTCTAAAACTTTTAAGGTTGTCCTGTTCCAGATATTAAAACAGGAGCAGGGGGCTGCTAATGGAGTATAGACCAGATCTACAGTGCCTGAGAAAGAAATGGGAGAGAGAAGTCTGTCTTGCTTCAACTTCCCAGATGGCCAGCAGATTGCCTTCCATGGTAAACACTTCTATGGAGTTGAATCCTTCAATTTCCACTAAATAGCTCTTCTGAACCAGTGATTTGAGTTGTGGTGGTTATATTCACTGAAGAAAAATCAGCCCTCAGCCACACACCACCTCATCCCAGGGAGGAATATGTTCTTTCCCCTCTCAAATGGCAACTCAGCCACAGGTTTTACCAAGGCTGTTCATCTCAGGGGTGGGTGATGCTTGCATTACCAGCTGCAGGTGCATCAACTCACTGTTTTCTCTTTGGCCTTTCTGTCTCTCTATCCCTAGTCCCTCCAAGATGATGCATGCAGCACTCCCTTTTCTCTCCTATTTGGCAAGAGAACTGTGCCCTGCTTGAGCTATGCAAATGCCATCTTAGATCATTCTCTTTACATAAGAGAAGTTATAAGGGAAGAATCCATGGAGCTTGATGTCAACATCAAGTTGGACATGAGGACTGAGGATAATGTCATTATCATAGATGGCACTAAAAGGCTGAGCTTGAGGATGTTCAATGTCTCCCCATTTTCTTAAGATACACTGGAGAATCTTCATCCTGGACTAAAGTACCCTGGGATATCTGTACCTGATTACCATTTTATCCTCATTTCCACTATTGTCCCCAATTTATGGTGTTTCAGCCATACTGATCTTTCTGTTTCTAGAATCAGTTTCTCAGTTAAGCACTACTAAGTCTTCAACTTTTTTCTCTGAATTCCTATCTCTTTTTCAGTAAGGTTTCATCTCTTAAAGTGCCAACAACAAATTTAAATACAATGTCTGTATTTAAAGAATGATATCTGAATTTCTGGGCACTTTTTAATGGATAGCAGATTCATTCATTATTTATCTCAGAAATAGTATATCAAAACTGAATTAACCTTTTAGTAATATAGCTACAACAAATTTAATTTTACCAAATTCTCTAATACATACTATGCTTCAGCAAGACTTCAACTGCTTTCCATTCTTCTAACCTCTTCTGAGCCCTCGTGACTCTGATAGTTTGCATGTGAACTTTGCTTAGCATTCTTCCCTTTCCAATCCTTCTCTTTCTAAAAAAATTTCTACAACTTTCAAGACCAACACCAAATGTCTTGTCCCATGTAATCAATAGAAAAATTGCCTCTATTATTTAGTGGTGTGTAAATTCCTTATGTAAATGCTGGACTTAATTGCAGAATATTTTAATATGATTGATCTGTTGATGTTATAGCAATTTTCTTATGGATAAAGTTAGAATCTTTCTAGAAGGGTTGGACCTTCTAGTGTCAATCACATTGTTTAGGAAGACATCAGCTCTCAGACAAAAAACAAGAACATAACTCTTTCTCCCCTCGGTTCTTTACAATTTTCTACAGGATCACCTGGGACTGAAGTATGCATAGTCTTCCACATGAGTGGGAAAAAACAGCATCTGCCTCTCCATGGTAGATTTGGAGATAACACAGAAGCCTCACTATAGAGAAACATAAGCAAAAGATGAGCAACTCACACATATAAACCATATTTATCCAAATCAGTAAACATCAGGCTATTTAAACTTCCTGATCTCTCATAATCAGTTATGACATGCATGACAAATAATGTGTTACTAATAGTAAAGTACCATAGTTTAAATATACTTTACTGCTAATAAAATAGAGTGGTTTCAAGATTATCTAATCATACAATCCTCATTACTTTGCATTAAGATATTGTCTCTTGAATTGTAGAAAATGAATAGGAATCATAGCCACTTGGGAATGGCTCATAACCAGAGCAAGACCAAGGAGTGTGTGATGCAGTCAATATCATCTGTCAGGTTTCTTCTCCATATGGAAAGCCTTGTTGAGTACTGCTCTTCTAGTTGTATATTAGTATTGGATTTGTATCCCAATTATTGTCTCCTAGTCTAGCAAATGCCTTTACAAATGACCAAAATCAATCTACTCTGTGCTGATGAGAGTCATTTGATACAGAGTGAATGGCAGAGCAATGATTTCTTATCTTCACCATGGTTTGGGCAACAGTGATGGATAATTCCAAAGAGGAAATTATATATCTCAGAAACATTTAGTGTTCTTATACCCCATTGCTCCTCCAACATGGAGATTTACTTTCCACTGCCAACTAGAGTAGTATTTTGTTATGGAAAATCTAGCTTTTTAAGGTAAGTTTTTTTTTTTTTGCACCATCAAAAAATTGGCATGTGCCATCTATGCATCTAGACTTCTATATCTATACTTATACTATAGATTTTGACTTTGCTGTGTAATTATTTATTTACATGATGACTTCCCTAGTTCACTGAAAAGATTCCACAAACAGAATTATAACTTGTAATTATATGAATTAACACAGTTTATTATCACTATGCTTGAGTTTTTAATATTCCTGATTAACTTTTAATTAATTGCCTGAACATGATCAGAAAAGAAAATTAAACTATATCACATTCAATTTCGGGCTTTTGTTTTATTTTATGCTTTGTTTTGTTTTTCTATAAAGATCTTAGTTCAATTCATCTTTACTCCACAGTTTAATCTTACTTGGTACTTAAAAAGAACTCAATAAACATTTGTTGTTTGATTTTCAGTCTATGCCATATCAACATGCAAATAGTAACATTCAGAACAATGTGCTGAGTCACATACACCAGAGTAATTTTTCTAAAACTTAGGTTTGATCAAGGAAGTCCTTTGACTTATAATTATGTAATGCCAATAAATTCTCATTTATTTAAGACAATTCCTATAATTTCTGACCACTGGAATCCCTTCCCATCAGGCATCCAGTATGTTAAGCAATCTAGTCTCCCCTTGATAACTGAAAGGCATCTCAAATATAACATGGATAAAATAAAATTCATTTTCCAATCTCTAATCCTGCCACCATACTAAATATTCTTCCTCCAATTTTCTTCAACACAAGAAATCCCATCATCCTCCCCTCATATTTTCTTTTTTAGACTTTTTATTTCCTTACCCTTCCATACAAGCACAAATCATCAGCAAATCCTGTTGACTCCTCTAATACATAAACAAAATCAATCTGATTCTCCCATGTATACTGGTATCACTCTATTTATGCACTAATGAAGTATCCTGGATGGTCTCCCCACTTCCATGTTACTCTTCATGATCCATTTTCTAAATGCATAAAATGTTCAATTTTTAAAATGTAAATAAGTTACTGAAGTGGAGAAGCTGTAGCTAAGTGGTGGCATATTGTGAGCATATTGTTCACATGTACCATATCCTGGGTTCAATCCCTGGTACCTCCTAAAAAATAAATAATTAAAATTAGATTACTGCCATTTACCTGCTTTAAAACCTTCTGTGGTATGCATAATAATGGTCCCCCAAAGATGTACATATCTAATATCCTGGAATCTGTGAATATGTTATGTTTCATAGTAATGGGCAGGGATTATATTTTCAAATGGAATTAAAGTGGTTAATCAAATGGCTTTCAAATAAGGAAATTATACTGGTTTTCCTGGGTGGCTCAATGTAATTAAAAAAGGTGTTTTAAGTTTTCAGAAGCAGACAGAAAAGTCAGAGTCTAAGTAGTGAAATGTAAAAAAGACTCTACTGGCCATTTTGGCTGTGAAGGAGGAAGAGTACCATGAGCCTAAGAATATAAAGAGATTGCAGAAGATGTGAAAGGTGAAGAATCATATTCTCTTTGCACTTTAAATAAAATGCAAACACCATACCCTATCTTAGAAAGACTACAAGATCAACTCCCTTTCAAACACACTCCTGTATGTGGTTCCTAAAACATGAATACTCTATTAAGATATTTTCACTACTTCACTTCTGAAAACTAGCATGTCCTTTCCCTGTCTGCCAGGAATGGCTCTTGCTGCTCATGCATCAGCTTTAATGCTTAGATTTCCCTCTATATCTTCTCCAAATATCTAATATAAAGTAATAACCAGTTTTTCTTTAACACATCATCTTACATTGCTCACAGCATAGCATTTATTATATTTATTTTTAATTCATTTAATTATTTACATCTGCCTCTCCAGCCTCCACTAGAAGAATGTAAGTTCCATGTGAACAGGATCTATAATAGTGTCTAGCATATAATATGCAATCTGAAGTGTGCATTGCATTGAGGCATGGATAAATGGTGCAATAAATAGCAGCTGCATTTTTGATACTGAAGTGGGAAATTTTCTAAAATTTTGAGAGAGAATTTTCATAAATTTATAAGAAAAATTGAGAAACAAAAATGATCTGTATTATTTTACTGATTCTTATTTATCTTTTCACTGACCCCACTTTTTTGTGTCTAAGTATAGATAAGGAGTAATATTCATAACTGGTTCTTTTCACAGAGAATTTTCCCCCCTACGTCTTAATATGCTCTCATTATAGGAGAAAGGTGGCCCATGATCTTATATCAACACAAATTTGGCCATGCATCACCATATAAACATGACATTCACTTGAAATAATCAAATTGCTCTAGAACTCAAGGTCTAAGTGAGGGAATTTATTTGTTTTATTCTTTAATGTGTCCTCAGGGACATATAATAGTGCCTAGTCAACAATTAATAACTACTAGTTGAATAAATTGAATGAGAAAAGTGTTTGTATATTCATAAACCTGTCCTATAATGAGAACAGTGGACCTCAATAAGAAAGAATAGTGAGGCATTCAGCTATGACAAAATGACTTACCATAGAAGTGGTTTCAGGTGGCTGATATCCTGACAACAGTCACCATGATGGTGGAACAATGGAAATTAACTTGTGCCAGACAACATGCTAAGCACTTTACATATGTTATCTTATATGCCTTAAACAAACTTGAAAAAAACAAAAACATTATTATCCCTTTAAGACTGAAAGCAATGAAATAACTTTCCTAAGTTTCTATTTCCTATAGATCTGCAACCAAAGCAGATCTATAGATGTCATGAATTAATTAGTAGGTAACTTGACCTATTCACTTAGAACAGAGTATTCCACATAAAATGGAGCTCATATGTCTCTTTCCTTATCTTTCTTTCCTCTGTTATTTCCTTATTTAAAGGAGTAATGTTTGAAAGGTTAGTATGCTAGTTTGAAAGGCTACTGTGCCAAATACCACACAATGGATTGGGATAACAATAGGAATTAATTGTCTAGAAACTTGAAGGCTTGCTTCCTACATGGTCAGTAGTATTCTGTCTAGCTGGAAATTCTTATGTTCCTTGGCTTTCCCATCACATGGTAATGCCCTTTCCTTTTTTCCTGTCTTCCATTAGCTTCTTGATTCTACTCCTCCAGGAGCTTTTATTTTCATAAAGCTTCCAATAACAGAGTTAAGTTCCAACCTCATTCAATTAGGTCACACCTTAAATATAAATAATGCATTCAAAGAGTTCTATTTAAAATGAATTCATGCCAATAGGAATGGATTAAGAATAAGAAAATGTCTGTTTTCTGGGTTACACAATTCAACCGACCTCAGCTTGAATAATAAAGCTGGGATCTGCTGCCTCTACATCAGTCCTCACAGGGGTTTAAGCCAGAAGTGTTTGATCCATCCCTAGAATTTCTTTCAATAATCTACTATATTTTCATATCTTTGCACCCTACTTAATGTCCATGGTAACAAGAAAATTCCAATTAGCATCTTATTAGGTGCTCATGAACAATATTCCCCATTTCTCAGAGGATTAACCAATTATGTGGGTCCCTGAAATCCAGTGTCAGTCTCAGCACTTAAAATGAACTATGCAAATTTCATTGGCTTGAACAAAACAGTATTTGATTTCAAAATCCTCTAAATAAGCCACAGGAATCCAAATTTTTCTGATTCCCTTCATGGACTTGGATGCAATTTTAAATCAGATAAAGACAGGCTTTTGTTGCAGCTAATCTTGATTCATCAACCATTGTTTAAAAAATCATTGAAAGGCCAAATGTCCCTCATCAGAGCAGTACCATTTGAGTAAAAGCTTAAAAAATGCAAGCTTTAAAAGTAAAAATCTTTCCCCATAATAAACAAGTTTGGCTAAAAAGCCTGCACAGTGAATTACATGTTTTGAAATGAAGCTTCAAGTGGAAGATAGAATGTTTTCCTGTGAATGTCACTCCAGCTCCAATTCCTATCCCTTCTGAAACATAACAAGAAGGCAAGTCACAAATGTGCTGAGTCCTGTGCATTCTAGAGCCTGAAACACAGACAAAGCAAAGACTTTCTTATCCTTGTTTGTAGTGTTAGCCTCCAAGGAAGACCTAATATTATTGAGCAGTTACAATGTCTGGATCTGTATAAGTTCTTCAGAGTTCATACCCTCTGATTTAAACCACACAGGTAATAACTCTTTTACCCTCATTTTATGTATAATGTTATTCTCTGCCTACTCTTCAAGCATTTCTAGTTTGTTTGGAGGTTAATGTCAGACATTCAGTCATCCTTCTTTCCTTCCAGGTTCTAGTCAATAAAGTATGAATAAAATTACTGATAAGCACATGGATATCAAAGTATCCACTTCCTTTATGGAGGCCTAAATCAATCAAACCTATAAAGTCTCTGGAAGATTTGGATTAGAGGATGTAACTAAGAATTGAAGCCAAACCAACAGGATTCCTATTACTCCCTGTGAAATCTGAACCTTAGATCTGCCACTCATATGTATTGGGTCTGCAAAAACTATGTACACATCAACAGCCCTCAGGAGTGAGATGGGTTGGGGCAGGTCTCAAAATCCATTCTTCAGCAAAGGACAGAAGTGGCTTCTATAGGGCAGGCAGTATATCAGGTCTGTATACTCCAAAGAACAAAGGAGAGCCCACTTTTTCTAAGAATATCACCACTTACTTTAGAGAAGTGGTTTGAAAACAGAGATGCCAACTGGGATCACTGGGAAAAGATGAATAAATCCTAGTTAGCTGGCCATTCCCCAGACCAACCAAATGAGAAACTGGATATGAAACACAAGCATAGGTATTTTTTAAAAGTTACCCTGGCATTTCCACTGTGTAGTCGAGGTTGAGGACCACTGCTTAAGGCTTAGTAACCCCATCCCCTGTAATGCAGCCAGTAATAACCAGCACTATTTGAGTGGCTACTTTGAGCTGAGCAATTGACATAATCCTCATGACAACTCCATGAGGCAGGTAAGATAATCATGACATTTCACAGACACTATAAATAAATCTCAGAAAGACCAAGTGAGATGCATGGGATTAGGAAGTAGTATTCTAACTGCAGAGCTGGGTACTTCACCACCACACAGTATGTTGCTTCTTGTGCATGCCAGGAACCCAGCAATCTCTCCAATCAGATAATACATTCCTCCTTTTATAGGGAAGCTCAAGTAAGGTTTGGAGAAACTAGAAGTGTTCATTTCACTGTTCCTTGCTTAAAAACAGGTACACGAGTCCCTTCTTTGTGACTGATGAGGAAGAATACATGTTTCCATTAACTAAGATTTATAGAGATTTGCAAAACGTATGTAGGGAAGTAGGAAATTAATAATCAGAACTGTTAATCCGTTGAAGTCAGATAACAAAGTTTTATTATTTTAAGCAGCCATCTTTGGTATCTAAAGATTGAGTATAGGAATAATGAATAGCACAGTCTAAAAATAGGGCTAAAGTTTGTGAAGAAATTGTCATGAGAGGTTAGGGAGCAAGAGAATATAAGGTGCTTATGAACACATGGATGACAATCCATGATGACTAGAGAAAACTGAAAACAGAAGGCTGCAAATGGAGGGACTGAATGACTGCAAATGGTGTGAGGTAAACTTCATATCCTGATGCACTAACCCCTGAGACAGTAAATGAAAGGTTTTGCATTACTAATTATCTCAAATGTTTATAAAGTGAAACAAAAACAGAAAGATTATTTTTCATTTCTTATATCACATATGTAAATATCTGCAAAAGTTGAAGTTAATATAAATTGGAACATGCTTTATACAAGTTTGCTTAAACTGTAAATGTTTATATGTGGCATACTGTATTAACTTTGCTAATAGAAATTTAGCAGTGAAGAGGATTTAAATGACTTATGATAACTTCTATAGGTCACATAATCATTCTAAACCATTCATTTTTCAATTCATGGTTTTTGCATATGGAATTTTTAGATTATGGGATATATATATATATCTATATAATATGAAACTAGAGGAAAAAATATTTCATTACAATAGGGTGTTGAAAAACTTGATTAGTAGAAAAAGCATTCCTATAAGTTCTGCCTTATTTCATTTCGTTCTTTTTAAGGTATGGATCATTATTCTCTTATGAGAAGAGAGCCAGAGGTTAACAAAAGTCCCCACCAACTGTGCTGGGAGGGCTGTCTGGAGCTTGTGAGCAGTCACATTGTATCTTCTGAGCTCACCCATCAGATGATCCTTTTTTTTTAAAAGATTTATTTTTATTTATTTATATATCCCCCTCCTCCCCTTGCTGCTTGTGCTTGCTGTGTTCATCTTGCTTTTGCATTTTTCTGTGTCTGCTTATCTCCTGCTAGTGTGGTATCCCGCTGAGTCAGCTCACCATATGGTGGCTTGCCTTCTCAAAGAGGCCCTGGGAACCAAACCTGGGCCTCCATGTGGTAAACCAGAGCCCTACCAATTGAGCCACAGCTGGTTCCCAGATGATCCTTTTTATGCCTGGGAAATTCTTAAGGAATTAGAAAATAAAATATGTTAATTCAGCAGATTACTTTCACTTGGTGAAAGATTATATGAGGATTAAATTTTAAAGTGCTCTCACTCTATATAAATCTTATAATTGATTAAACAGGACCATATCTGTAAATTCAGCTTTAACAGTGCTGGTGATGTTTCTGAAATAGAAAAAAAAAAAGAACAACACTAATTTTAATTTGCTATTTTGTAGTAATCATCTCATTTTTCTCAGTTATATGACTTAATCAGTTCACCTCTAACTGGTTTATCATCACTCTTCCTCTTCCCCCTCTCTTCCCAACACCAACTGTTAAAGCAGGTAGAACCTTTAAGACTATTTTACCATTATACTATTAAAATTCATGTAATCCTAGTCATTATGTTATAGACTCTGTGGCCTTCATTTTAAAGAACAAAATAAATTCTTCTAGGATTATTCTGCTTTTTAAAATACTCAAATTTTGTTTATCTAATTATCATTCAAGAATTTACCTTTAAGTTGGAGTACAAAACAAAATCCCTGACCCAGCCCGGAGACACGTGATGGTCCCATAGGCCACATCTAGCAAATCCCTGCTTGATTTTTGCATATTAGCCACATTGAGCATTTTTCTTCATGATATAATTTAGATTCTCCAATGATCAAAGCCCTGTGGATGGAACATGTCCACAGGCAAAACCTTGTCAGAAATGAAGACTCTTGGTCTCTACCTAAGACCTACTCAATCCAAACTTTCATTTTCATAGGACCTCTAGTATCTTCTAGTACATTAGAATTTGAGAAACACTGGTTTAGGTCTCCTTTTGCTGATGTCCTCTGACTTTGTATTTCCTGCTGATCCTCTCTCTGAAATTTGCCTAGTTGATTCCTACTTATCCTTCAGATTTCAACTCAAAGCGGGGAGCTAAATAATTTGAGCAGTTATTGGCAATGTGGGTACAACTTTATTTGGTGTTGAGTCATGAAGGAAATATAGTACTTTGACCTAGTTAAAGTCATGTTTTCATTAGCTCGCACATAACTGTTGGGAATCATTCCACTCAGAAAAGCAAAATTTATAGATAAAATGAAGATTACATACAATGTGCATGGAAAATTGTGGCATAAAGTGCAATTTAAATTGTTACAATGAGATGTGTCTACAATGACTCGACATTTATGATTTAAAATTTTGATTTTGAAACATGTTGTGGAAAAGCTGGACTTCTGATTGGTTTCCAAGTCAGCAATGCCCAGTTGAACAGCTTGAACTTGTCCTAAAGAGAATCCTTGGGTGTTCTTCAAAGAATTACACTAGTGCACATTTACAATAGGCTGACACTCGTTACAAAGCTAATTTAATTTTTTTTTGTTACATATCCCCCCGCTTTCTGCTTCCTCTTGCTGTGTTCATCTTTTTGCATTCTTCTGCATCTGCTTTTTTTTTGTCTCCCCCCATTCCGGCAACACACCAAGTCAGCCCACTGCGCAGGCAGCCTGCCCTGCTCGAGGGTGGTTTGCCATGCCTGTGGTGGCTTTGCCCTGCCCGTGGCAGCTTTTTGCCCTGCCCATGGTGGCTATGCCCCACCCACAGTGACTTTGCCCTCTCAAGGCTGTCTGCCCGCTTTGGAGAGGTCCCTGGGAACCAAACCCGGGGCCTCCCATGTGGTGAACTGGTGCCCTATCCACTGGTCTACACCCGGCCCCCCCTAATTTAATTTTTTCAAAAACTTCTTGAGTTTAGGAAAAGAAACCTCCAAAATGAATCAGTGTGAAAAGAATTGCTACCTATAATATTGTCATTCCTGTGTTATTGTATTTTTCCTCCTTTAGAAATCCTGACATCATTAAAGGCTCTCCAAATTTCTTAAAATAAATGGGCAAGAGAGAAATGATTTATTTAATATTCATTATTCTTTATATAAAAGTTAAAATACCATTTAACATAATAATTTTAAGTTGGTTTTAGAACATGACAAAATAACCTGGTGAAAAATTGATAATACAGGGCACAATCTATAAAATTTATTTTATAAACTCTAAAATCTGGATACAGAAAATAGCTATAAGATTGAATTGTTGCCTTTAAGGATGTTTTATAATATTGTTAACATATCAAGAGTGATGTTTTAAAATAAATTTTGTTGTCCTTCTTTGTCTCTCATGATAGTTTTGCATTTAAAGTCTAATTGTTCAATATTGGTATAGCTACTTGTCCCCCTTTTTGTTTATTGTTTGCATATAAAATCATTTTTCAACCATTCACTTGCAACCTCCTTGTATTCCTGGGTTTAAGATGAGTTTTTATAGACAGCATATAGATGGGTTATATTTCCTTATCCATTCTTCCAATCTCTGTCTCATGAGTGGAGAGTTTATTCCATTAACATTCAATGTTATTATTGCCAAGGCATTACTTACATTGGCCATATTTTCTTTAGCTTTATATATGTTGGATGTTATTTTCATTTTTCTTTTTATCTTTTTAGTTATTCTTACTAGTAATTTTCCTTTCTACACTCTCCTCTAACCTCTCTTCTGTTTTTTTTTCCTTTGAACCTGCAGAACTCCCTTTAATATTTCCTGAAGTGCAGGTTTCTTGTTGACAAATTCTCTTAATTTCTGTTTATCTCTGAATATTTTGAACTCTCTTTCATTTTAAAATGCCACCTTTGCTGGATACAGTATTCTTGCCTGGTAGTTTTGTTTTGTTTCCCTTTCAGCACTTTATCTATGTCATACCAGTGACTTCTTCCTTCCATGGTTTCAGGTGAGAAATCTGCACTTAATTTTATTGAGATTCCCTTGTATGTCATGGATTGCTTTTCTCTTGCTGCTTTCAGCATTCTCTCTTTGTCTTGAGCATTTGAAAATTTGATAAGTATATGTCTCAGAGTACACTGGTTAGGATTTATACTGTTTGGAGTGCACTGTACTTTCTGGACTTGTACACCTCTGTCCTTCATAGGAATTGGAAAAGTTTGATCCATTATTTCCTCATACACTCTTTCTGCCCCTTCCCCTTCTCTTCTCCCTTTGGGGTGCCTATAATGCATGTTTTTGTGTGTTTTGTGTTGTCATTCAATTCTCTAAGACCCTGCTGAATATTTTTTTTATCTTTTAATCTATCTGTTGTACTACCTGTACAATTTCAGTTATATTATCTCTGACATCACTATTCTTTCCTCTGCCTGTTCAAATTTGCTGTTATGGCTTCCCAGTGAATTTTTTATTTCTTGCATTTGCCATTAATTGTCATTAGATCTGTTATCTTCTTAGGTATGTATACAATTATTCTGTATGTTCCCCCAGTGTGTTCTCAGTATACTTTACCTCTTCTTTTACTTGATTTGGTTGATTCATGATATTTTTGGGACATCCTTGATTAGTTTCTCCACATTCTACCTCTCCTCTTATTTTTTAGTTTCTTCATTAGACTGGGTCAGGCCCTCCTGTTTCTTAGCATGGCTTGTAATTTTTGTTTCTGTCTAGACATCTGTTTATGTTTATGGGCCTATTCAGATGGTTAGCTTCTCTTTCTATTCTAAGGTTTTATTTTTCATTTGCTTCATGTTAAGTTTCCTCTTTGACTCATAGTTCCACTTATCGGTATCCTTGTTGTTGTCTGTGTTTCCCTGTAAAAAAATTAAGATGATAGAAAAGGAAAGCTAGAGAAAGAGGAAAAGAATAATAGTAACAATAAAAAAGAAGAAAATGAATCATAAAAAAGCCAGGAAAAATAAGTAATGAGAGTGAAAAGTCTTAAAAAATACAGAGGTGTAAGAATAAAATAAGGTGGAATAAGAAAAATGAAACAAGAGAAAAATTGAAATGAGAAAAAAGATGTAACAAAATAAAAGATGGCAAAGATGAGAAGAGAATAAAAGAATACTAAACAAGAGAAGTTTAAATGAAAGAAAAGCAATGTTAGAGGGGAAAAATGGAAAAAAATGAATAAAGTAACTAAGGAGATAAGAGAAGGAAAAGAAAAAAAGGGAAACAAAGAAAGAGAAAATATAAAAAAACAAAAACAACCCTAGAAAAACGGGCTTCTCTCTTAAGCGACTATGGGCTGTCTCAGGGTGCCAGTGTTCATCACTCAAACACCCTGCAACCTCCCCAATACAGGTAAGGAATCCGGTTTTAGCAAATAAAATAAAGAAAAAAATAATAAATGTAAAAGGTAAACAAAGCTTAAAAAATTTTCAGTCTATATGTTCCTCACAAGGTGCCTGCTGGATGCCTGACAACCTGCTGGATCTTAAGCAGTACCAAGGATTCAACTAGTGTCATATTATATGTGAAGCAGACTTTCCTTCACTGAGCTATACTCACTCCACAGGTTAGGTAGGCTTCTGAAAGCTTATCTGCCTCTACCATCCCTCTGTCCCCTCAGGTGTTTTGGGCTTATAACACTTTGCTGGCTATACCTCCTGATTTCCTTCTCTCTAGAGCTGTTAGAGCATTTGACAATTTGATAAGTATATGTCTGTTCACCTGCCCCCTCACTGACATAGTTCCTCTCTCTTGGGTGGGTATGACAGCCTGCCTGATCAAATTCCTACCTCCTCTCTACCTGTGGCTGTTTCAGCACTGGCTGAGTCTTTATTTATTTATTTTTAAAATTTTTCCCTCTGTTTCACCTGCTCTATCACCCTTCCTCCTCACACTTTTCTCTCTCTGTGTTTGCTGGGTGCCTACCCCACACTCCTTTGCCCTTTAGCTTCCCCATAGGTGAGCCACTTTCAACCTCCAATTGCTGGGCTGACTACAGCCAAGATTCAAAGTGGGATCAGTTGGCCAAACTCACTATAGAGAAACCACTTTATGCTGTCCTCCATACCACTCTTCCTCCCAGGGAGGAGAGCCAATATTCCCCTCTCAGTAGGCTGTAGTGAGCCAGGGGTTTACCAAGGCTTTTTCTCCTGAAGGGTGGAGGATATGTGCCATTCCCAGGCTCAGAGGCAAGTAGCTTTTGGCCTCTTTGTCTCTCTGTCCCTATCCCTCCTGGAAGATGTGCAGCACTCTCCTGGTCTACAGATTCCCAAAGCAGTTCCTTGGATAGCTTTTTATCCTTCCAGTGTTGTTTTTGGGAGATAGTTGTGCCCTGTCTAACTACATCAATGCCATCTTCCCAGAAGTCTCAGAGAATATAGCCTTTCTTCCCTTGTGAATTTCTACCATTCTCTCAAGCTAATGGGCTCCTAATGTACTGAAACTATAAAACTCTGTAAGGTTAACCTGGGAAAATAAAACTCCAGAATAAATGAGCCTTGCCTTATGTATTAGTCAGCCACAGGGGTGCCTTTTGAAATATACCAAAAATTGGTTGGTCTTTGTAAAGGGTATTTATTTGGGGTAGAAGCTTATAGTTACCAGGCCACAAAGCATAACTTTCTTCCCTCACCAAAGTCCACGTGGTTGGAGCAAGACAGCTGCTGATGTCTGCAAGGGCTCATGCCTTTGGGTTCCTCTCCTGCCAGGGCTGCGTTTCTCTCCAGGCTTAGCTTCTGTTTCCTCCACAAGTTCAGCTATAGACCATGAGGCTCTCTATGCTTTGTGTCTCTCCACAAGTCTAGCTGTAGACTATCAGGTGAACAGCTCACTCCAACATCAGAACTGCTTCTCAAATCTGCTTTTCCAAATCTCTGCAACTCAAATCTGCTGCCTAGCCTTTATACTTGAGACCATACCCACCAAGGGGCTGGGCCCAATGTCCTCCTGACATGGCCCAGTTAATGCCCTTATCATAAACCAATCATGCCCAGATGAACAGATCAGTTTACAAGCATGATCCAATTTATATTTTAAGAATTCATAATTACATAAAACTGTCAAATCTTTACACCTTATAAAATGAAGATGATAATAAGCTGAGTCCTTAATCTTGAGGCCTGCACTCTTGAAACTTGTTTTTGTAATAAAGAAAGTAAGCCTAACTATAACTAATGCCTGAATTGTCCCCTGAAGGACCTGTTCTGTTATTCAAATGTGGCCTTACTCTAAGCCAAACTGTGCAGATAAGTTAACTCCCTCCTGGTCTATATGGGATAAAACAAGGTTTCAGGAATAAAATTTTCCCTGGCAATGTGTGGCATGACACAATTCCCAGGCATGAGCTCTGCCCTTGCAATGTGGGATTAGATGTAAAAAGGAGAAAGATAGAAAGCAGAATAAATTTCAATGACTAAGAAATTTCACATATAGCTGGGAGGTCATTCTGTAGGTGACTCTTCTGGAGATTTCAGGCTGAAAGTACAAAGTGCCATAGTAGTCAAAGCCTAAAGCAACAGAGGTCCTGAAACCTCAAAGTAATACTCTGGACTTTTTTATTTTCCCAATGTGTTATAATTCTACTCCTTTTATTTAAATCCATAATTCTCCATTTACTTGTTAAGTGTATTTTTCAAAGTATTAAAGCCTCTGCCAGATAAATCCTGAAACTCAAGGTATCAGTATTTTCAAGAATGGCAACCAGTTACATTGTCTACCCCATATTGTCCATGCTCCTTCTCAGTGTGAAGAAGATATGCTGAGGAAAAATAACAAAATATAAGGAAGATATTGGACCTGAGGGTTAAGAATTAACAAATAATTTTGATTACTGAATCATCATATGGATCCCATTTTACTTTATAGTATATAGCAAAAGTAAATACCTGAAATTGTTGGAACTTACTGAACTGAATTCTGGATGTCTGATCTCTGATAAGGATTGTAAACCTATATAATGGTTACCATGTGACTGACCCCCATTTTGTACCCACCCCTCTATCCTGTTTTAAAATTTTAAAATCTAATGATCACTAGACAGCCCGTTGCTATTTATTATTGGAGGGAACTGAGCCAGCAGAACTCTAATTACTCCTTACCATAACCTGCTAAACCGGGATACAATGAAACTATCAGAATTAATGAAATTCACAGAGGTAGATTTTAGTCTCTTAGGACTCTGGTTTACTTGCTATCCACTAGCAATAAAAACTCTTTCTCACTTTGACATCCCAGTATCTCAGGAATTAAATTGCATGGGGTGTAAAAGAACCCTGCTTTTGATTGGTATCATTACCATCTCATTTTCAGCATATAGTTATTGCATTTATTTATTTATTGTCAAATTTGAATAAGGGAATACCAGAAGATGCATATGAATCACTTGAATGCCAAAAGTATTCTTTCCTGACCCCATTTTATAACAGCTGCCATATATCTTCTTGATGTTCAGGGTCAATAACTCTGCAAGTGATGTAATTTGTTCCTGCCTTCTAGTCTTTCACTCAAGAAATGCAAAAGAATTGGTGAAAGCTATAACTTTAAGTATAATGGATTCTCACTGTGTTCCATGGTGAAAGGCTTTCCTCTGAAAACCAGGACGTTTCCCCCGTACAGCTCAGTGTTATTAGGACAGAAAATACAATGTTCTGAAGTGGTTCACATGGATAGATCATTGACTCATGAATTTAAACTATTAAGGTCATGGCACCAAATAATGTTCTCTGAGTTTTTAAACATATTTCACCAATATGTATGCAGACTTATCATCACATGATATTGTAGGGAACAGTCTCAATAGGGTCTGCCACCTTTCCTTGGGATCCACAAATATTTCCTGTGCCCAGCAACAGGAGTGTAATCTTGGCAGGATGAAAAACAATCCCCTAGTATATAATGGGAACACTGATATATTCGTTCCCCTATTGTTCTGAGTAAATTTCTACCCGAGACTAATAAAATCTGTTGGGCAGGTTTTATG
>PVKH010003274.1:0-25258 GCA_004027955.1 Chaetophractus vellerosus
CCGGCTGCATAGTGCAGTTGGTGCGGTGCCGGTTTGACACGTGGGAAGCCCCAGGTCCGGTCCCCGGGCCTCCTCGAATGGGTGGACCGCCTCGAGAAGGCAAGCCAATGCAGGCGAGGCAAGCCACCGCGGGCGGGGCACGCTGCCTCGGGCAAAGGCAAGACCCTGCGAGCAAGGGTGAGCCCCCATGAGCAGGTGGGCCGCCTCACTGGCGAGCTGACTCGGCAGGTCGCCCCAGCAGGGGGAGACAAGCAGACACAGAGGAACGCAGAGAAAAATGAACACAGCAAGAACAAGCAAAAAGGGGGGGAATGTATAATAAATTAAAAAAATAAATCTAAAATAAATAATACACAGTATAGTGTGGACTTAGTAAAGGATCTGTGGTTTTCATCTGATTGGCAAAGGGGTCCATGGGAAAAAAAAGGTTAAGAACTCCTGCTTTATGGCCTTGTAACTATAAGCTTTTACTGCAAATAAATACCCTTTATAAAAGCCAACAGATTTCTGGTACTTTGCATCAGCACCCCTTTTGGCTGACAAATACACCTGATATCCATCAACTGATGAATGGTTAAACAAATTGTGGTATTTATACACTGTAAAACATTATGCAGCTGTAAGAGGAAATGGAGTTGTGAAGCATATGACAACATGGATGAACCTGGAGGACATTATGTTGAGTGAGCAAGCCGGACACAAAAGGACAAATACTGCATGATTGCACTATTATGAACTTAATATATTGTGTAAACTCATGGAGGTAATAATTAAAATATAGGTGTAACTCAGGTAGATATCCTGGCCTGCCATCTATGCCCATTGTAAGGCAGGTGGTCAAGCCCGACCAACTAATTAGATATTCCAGGGAAACCACAGGGGAGCCCAGCCATGGTCATGTCTTTATTACTTACTCAAACACAGAGCCCAGTGGCGGCAGGCCGGGGGTGCTCGGTACCCTGCTCCGCACCGCCTAACAGACACAGTCAGCTTTTACAAGGTTACAATCAGTGGGACACAAGGGTTACTAGTTAATATTTACCAGACCTCCTATTATTATCACAGGTGTTCTTTCAATGCTTACATCCAACCCCCCATTTATGAGGGTGAGGTGCTTGGCCAGAACAATCCATCCTTATTCCAGGGTCTGGGGTTCACGGAAAGGGCAAGGGCATTCCGTCTTCATTTACCAGAAAATAAAATGAGGGGAGATAATGGAACCCTGAGGCTTAATCTGTACGGAATTGGTTAAAGGTTTGTTTGTAAATCTTTGGAAATGAATAGAAATGGTGAAAGCACATAGTGTTTGTAACAAGCAGTGCTATCAGTGGTTATGACAGTGGTTGAAAGAGAAAGTCCAAGGTCATGTATGTTACCAGAATTAAAGCCAAAAAATCTAACATGGGACTGTACAACATAGTGAAACCTCATGTGAAATATGAATATGGGTGATATTGCATATATAAGACTGTTTTTACAAAATATAAATACAAATAGACTAGAGAGCTAGAAACAGAATAGCAGCTGTGCATGGCAGGGAATGCATAGAGAGATTGAGAGGTGAGTTTTTTTGTTGATTTGTTTGCCTGTTTTTTGTTTTTTATTACTTTTATTATTGGAATAATAAAAATACTCTAACAATAATTGAAGTGATGAGTACACAACTATCTGATTTTACCAAATACTATTGATTGTACACTTTAGATAGATTTATGCTTTATCAATATGTATCAAAAAAATGTTTTGTTAAAAAAGATAACTAAATGATATTAGATGCAAAATTATTTAAGAATATGTTGCCTTTCGCTCTCACAGACATATCACAGAAACACACTATCCATTTTACACACATCACATTTGTAAGACTTCAGTTAATTAAGAGTTAAGTAAGACTTTAGTTAATTCCTAGAGCCCTTCCCCCTTCAAGAATGTAGGTCTCCAGATAACCCAAAAAAAGCCTGCTCCTCAGTGTCTCCTGATAACCTGGGAAGCCTGATCCAGTCCTTGGAGCCGCTGATAACCTCTCCCATCCCGAGCTTCTCTGAACTTGCATCATTGCTTTTCGAGTGAATCGGGTGGGTACCCTCCCACCTAGAGCTTCTCGGAGTTTGCGACTTGCTTATCAACTATGAACACATGTATATGCTCCCCTTGTCCTTGTTTATTGCTTATAAATCCTGTGACGACCTTGGGTCGGGGTTCATGGCATTACCCACTGTCAGGAGGCCTGGATCCTAACTCGAGTTAGAAAATAAAAGCTCCCTTTTGCTTTTGCATTGTCGGTGTCGTCTCATCCATGTGCCTGGGGATCTGAAATCGGGCATAACACATTCAAAACTCAATTGGATGAAGCAGGAGTTAGCCACAGCTCACCAAACACTTCATCACATTATCTGATTTCATTTAAATTGTTTTTAAATAATTCAAGGACCAGATTATTTGCAGGGACTCTGGGAATAACAGCACTTTCCCACAACAAGAAGTCAGATTCCCTGTTCATCTGTTTGTAAAGTTGAATCACTTTCATACCCAGTGCGAAATTTGTAACAAGTTCTGATTTGTATTTAAAGAAATTCTGACACCCAAACCAGAACAAGACCTGAATGCGAATTTCAACTCCAACCCTAATAGCGCTATTTCAGGTAGCACATTTGTGAATTTCAAATACCAGAAATGGTTTCATAGTCTCCCTTCTCTGGTCTTATTAAATAATCTTTTAAAATTATGAAATTATAACTATTTACTATATTTTTACCCTCAGGGTTAGGCTACATGCATAAAGCAAACTGGAAAATGTCTCAGAAATATGTTTTACTCCTCCTACCCACACAGTATAAAAGATTCCAGTTAAATCAATAGCAATAAAGCCCTTGGAGAAAGAGTAAGTGCAATTTGTCTTTGGTGCTTCATTAAACATCCTTGGGTTAACTGTGGGACCGCCTCAGGTGCGGCCATTCCTCACTGTGCTCCACAGGACATGGAATAGGCAAAGTTAATAGCTTCTACAAGAAAAATCGGGATGACGTGGTCAAATAGATGTGGCACACACGAGGAAAGCTAAGTTAAATAAAACTAAGCAGATTTTCTTACAAGGCTTCTCAAAACTTTCAATATATAAATTTGAACTGTGATCCCTCAAGAGTAAGATGGTGCACGGACAGTTTCTCAAAGCAGGTGGAGGAGGAAGTAGGTGCAGACTTCAAAGTGAAACAAACGCTAGCACAGATCTCAGGTTTAGCTTGCTGTTGTTCTCCATGCTTAGGTCATGAAAATCTTTCTGAGACTTAGTTTCCTCATCTGCCATATGATGCAGTGGATAAGAGAATATCCTGCTCAGATCCTGGCGCTGTCATTCCTTCAGGTCTTAGGCAAGTTATTATAAGCTGTATCTTGGTGGCTCCTTTTGAAAAATACAATAATACCTACTCCCAAATTTATTGTGAGGATTAAATTACTGATTAGTTTTTAAGTGCCTAAATAAACAGGTGCCCACTATATATGATTTCCTTTTTCTCCATTCCCTTCCATCTCACATCCAGGAACTCAGCACTCCTAAACTACCACCTGGTTACCTTTCTATTTCACATTTTACTTTCTTAACAGGGACTAAATCACAAACTAATTTTTTTTTTACCTCCTCATTATTATATGCTCATCCTTAATTTGCCCACTTCATCACATCAATAAGAAGTAATTAAGGGATAAGAACCTGGACCTGTCAATGTGCTATAAACTTTGTATATTGACCACCCCATCCCCCAAATTCACATGCTGTTAGAAGACTCCTAAAGTGCAGCAATGATGGAAGAAACTTCACACATCACACCAGTCAACAGCAAATAGTGCTAACTGGCAAACTACCAACTGTGTTTTATGAGGCTAACCTTGCCCTCGGTCACTCATCTGATATTGTATTTCTTTCTGAGAGTGGGCAACTTACACATAGGCATTTGGATACTTTATTACCCAATATGGATAATATGACATTTATACAGATGAAATGAAAATTAGTTCTATACTTTCTCTGAGAGTTTTAAAAAATTGAATCACAGATAAACGCATCTGCATGTTTCTTATTGAGATCTTAATTTCTCAGCAATTTTATTTAGGGTATATTTCACATAGTTACCCATAAATAATTAATATTTGAACAAATTTAAAAGCCCTTGCATTCTATCTCTTTCACAGTAAGGTCTCCAAAATGCTATATCCATATTTACAGAAATGCCAATTAAGAAAGATCAGTAATAAATTCCCTCACGGCAAGTGACATGCTGAGACTATCCTCATCAAACCAATAGCAATGATACTACCATGGATTTTACTGACCCTATTAAAGAGCAAAGTTTCCAAACAGTATCTCCGAGGTCCATCCTAAACATCTTTCATGAAAATATATTTCAACAGAACACAAAGATCTTTAAATGTCATCCAAAGACAAACACATAAAGCCTTTCTCTATAGACTCAAATGCATTTCATTTTATTTTGCAGCAGTATTCTATAGCAGGTAAACAGATAAAGCATCTTAAGAATAACTGGCTATTTGTCCTTCAAACAATGTTTTTCTTCCCGAAAGTATTAGCTAGGCCACTGTGAGTTTAAGCAGAGAAAGCTTACACATAAAAAAGAGAAGTTTTGTCATAGGGTTACTGGGCTGCCTCTCAGAACATGAAAGCTGTTGGGGGTGAACAGGGAAGTAGCTGAGCCTCAGGTTTACACAAGCATGGCACTGAATACAACTGGAGAGTCAGAAACAAACTCTTACCTCTGCTTTGTACTTATTCTTTTGTCAGATTTCTTTCTACAGACCGGCTTCTGTTGCACACATTTCCATTAGATGGACAGTGGCTGTTTGAAGTTCCTGAGATTTTTTTTTATTACTATTACAGATGTAGTTACACAAAAACACTGACTCTTTCTAAATATGTGTGTACATCTACAGACAAAAACACACACATACATGACATGCTACATAATTATATCATAGACACATTCCCATGCACCCACTATGGCCAGGGGGAAGAACTAACTGACCCTGCTTGGGTCAGCAGCATGGTTCTGGATCAATGAAGTGTGAGTAGATGACTAGGATGACTTAGCAAAAGCGTAGCTTCTGGGGGCCCCTTCAACCTTGTTGTCATCAGGATTTCAGTTACCTAAAAGTCAAAATGAAAAGTCTGAACAAAAATGCCAGTAAATGTCTATTCTTTTAAGAACAAAATCAGGAAGGAAGGAAGGTAGGAAAGAAGGGAGGGAGGGAGGGAGGGAGGAAGGAAGGAAGGAAGGGAGGGAGGGTGGAAGGAAAACCCTACATGCTTAGCAAATATTAGTGTTAACATTCAACAGAGATTAGTCATCCAAAAGAATCATTAATCATTTATAACAGTGTATTTATTTGGCCTAAAAAATCACATTCTTTGTCTTCTATCATTTTACAGATGATCTCTGGTTTGGGACCAGTTCAGGAAAATTTCCTATTTTAAACAATTAATTTTGCCTTATCCTAAGAAGAAATTAAGTAGCAATTATGATAGAAGCATTTATTTTTAAACCTATAAAGTTCACTTTACTGCTATCATGTCCAATTTAATTAAAAAGAATTGCGTTTTGTTTCAATAGCCCAAAGTCAATTCCTATAATAACCAGAAACTTCACTAATTCAAGAGTCCATTTCATTTATTTTTATAGAATATTTAACTAGTTATTTAAGACTGGGCTTTACAATGCTTGTATTCTTCAAAGTAGTGAGAAGAGAATGAAAAAAGAAGAGCAAATGCAGGAATCCAAACAAATTTAAAATTGCCACAGAAATAATGATAAGAAAAATTGAAGGGGGCCGGCTGTAGCTCAATTGGTAGGGTGCCGGTTTACCACATGGGAGGCCCGGGGTTCAGTTCCCAGGGCCTCCTTGAGCAGGCAGACCGCCTTGAGAAGGCAAGCCTCCATGGCAGGGCAAAGCTGCCGTGGGCAGGGCAAAAGCCGCCGCGAGCAGGGCAAAGCCACCACGGGCAGAGCAAGCCACCATGGGCAGGGCAAGCCCGCGCGAGCAGGATAAGCCGCCCGTGAGCAGGCAAGGCCGCCCACAAGCAGGCAGAGCCGCTGCACGGTGAGCTGACTCAGCAGGTCGCCACAACGGGGAGGAGACAAGCAGACACAGAAGAATGCAAAAATGAACACAGCAAGAACAAGCAGAAAGGGGGGGATATATAATAATAAAAAAAAGAAAAATTGAAAATAGGTATCAATCCCAATAATTTAATAGTTAATTGTTATTCAACCAAAACTATTAGATCAAATTTTCCTATAACATCAGCCTACAGGCCAAAGATTCTGCTACTTAAATGACTAATATATGCCATATTATTTATTATGTTAATAAAATGAAATATTGATGCAGATATTCACCAGTTTAAGTGCACGGGTGGGATAAATTGACTATAATAATAGATGGATAAGGGAGAGCCAGAATACAATGAGAAAACTTGAAGTATTCTCTTGAGTTGTATAGTATTTTAATAGCATCTATTAATCAGATTAATAGATGACCCAGACTGGCAAAAATCCAGGGAAGTAAAAACGTTAGATAAGATGAATTGCCTCACTTTCAGGAAATGCAAGTTCTGAGTTTATATTATAACCACTGATTTTTCATTCTTAGATCTAAAGGACCCAGGATCTAGCAGGTTCTCAGTTAATGTTATCTTTTTAAAAAATCAAATTCTCTTCTTTCGTATTGCAGATGCTTAGAGTTCTTGCATTGTTCAAAAGTGTTTTTGTATTAGCTAAAAGAAGAAAAAAGCAAATACAGTTGGATATATTTTTTCTTAAATCTTAAAGAAATAATTATAAAGAAATTAATTATTTCTCTCCATACTTCAGCCAGCCTACTCCGAGGGAATTCAACTTCAACTGGCAGCCTGCCCTATGGAATTCAGACTTGCCAATCCCCAAGGTCTTGTGAGCCAATTCCTATTTCAGAATATATATAAACACATCATAAATAAATAAATAAATAAATAATAAATAAATCCTATTGGTTCTGTTGGCTTGGAGAACTCTGACTAATACAAACATAAATGGAATTTATTCAAAAGATATTTGTTATGTTAATCTTCAATACAAAAGGAAGGGCTAATTGGGATAATTAAGCAATATTCTTTGGCATAGGGGACTACTCTTTCCTCCTTGATTCTGTTTTTTATATGTTTATTGTTTCTTTGATTCCTAGTGTGATCAAGGAATGAAATTTTAAATTTTATATAATTTTTTGGTCAGTAACCTCTTTTTTTAAATCAGAGAAGTTTTGGTTTACAGAAAAGCCATACAGAAAGCACAGAGTTCCCATACACCCCCAACCACACACCCTATTATTAACATTTTGCACCTGTCATATTTTTGCTACAATTAATGAAACAATATTGTTATAATTAAATTATTAACCATAGTTGACAGTTTACATTAAGTTTCACTGTTTGTGTTTTATATAACTATCTTTTTTTAAAAAAATTTATTCTGGTAACCCAAATACAAAATGAAATTTCCCATTTTAACCACTTTCAAATATACATGAAAAGCAATGATATTTATTTATATATGTATATTTATATATGTATGTATGTATAAATTTGCAGTTACTTAAAAGGAAGGAGTTATTTAAAACGTGTGATTGTGCTTCCTGAAATGATTTCTAACCTTTACATATAAAGAACAGCTAAGAGATGGCATTTGCAAAGATTTCCTAGGATGTTATCAGCATTAACTATTTAAGATTCCATCTGGGAAGTGTTTAACAAAAAGTGACGTTTCCCTCTTTGCAGAAAAATCAGCCTGTCTTGTAGTATGAATCAAAAAGCAGATCTCAGGCCTGTGTCCTGTGACCTCACCTCTCAAAAATAAACAGTGCTCACGGTCCCTCAACAGAACCTCCCCCCTTCCTTGCGCAGTGTGGCAAGGTAGAGCAGAACCAGCCACATATGGCCTCCTCTGTTCATATACCGCTCAGGCTAGCACTAAAGTTCAGCTGTGGCTGCCACAACTACAACCAGAGGCTGAAGTCAAGAGAATGTCACCATATAATTCTCTGCTCTTGAATCTGCCTTTCTGCCATGACACCATCTTTCTCCTCAGCCTGGCCATTATTGTCCAGCCCCCAGAGTCGTGAGAAAATTTGTCTGAGACACTGAAGAATTGAAAGACACAAATGGCATATGGACAAGTTGAATCTCATACATAGCGGTACATTCTCCAGTTCACCTGGTATTTGGTAAGAGGAGGGCAACGTCCAGACAGATTGCTCAGGACACAGACTGTGGAGTCATGTAGAAGATGTCTCAAGTCTCAGTTTGGAAATTTACTAGTTATAACCCTGGGTAAGTTATTTAACATCTGAGTGCCTACGTTACCCATCTGAAAACAAAGATATTAATCGCTGCCTTACAGGATGATTATTAGGACAAATTAAATAATGCACATGAATTTGTCACCCAGGGCCTGGCATAGAGTCTCTAAACAACAGCTATTACCATTTTAAAAGGACAAAATTAGTAAGTGTAGGTGTAATTTAATTACCATGATCTCAGTAAATGTTCCTCTTCCATTTGTATTTTCCTGCTAAACTGTTTTGAATTCTGCTCTTCATTGAAATTGTAAGCCATCTGTAAACACAAGTGTTAGTAAGGGGGCAGTGTTGGTAAAATCAATCTAGAACCCACCCATTTTACACTCATGCTTTGTGATATTCTATGTCAGATCCACATGATAGTGGCAGGTAAGTGCATAGGTAGCTTTGGCAGAAGTGAAAATGTGCAAGAAGCTTCTGGGCATCCTTCTGTGAATTGTCTAGTTTGGTGATGTAGTCAGCTGATATCACTTGGGAAAATTTCATGCATTTCCTACACTTTTTGATTTTCTGAATCCTATCAGCAGCTACTTCAACCTTTGTTTTCCCAGCACTTCCAAGTGTTTTGTAAAATGCTAATTCCTTCTTTAAATTCCTTCCTGCTTGAGCTACTTACTGGACTTCCTGTTTTCCTAGCTAAATCCTAAATGACATTGTACCTCAAGTATAACATCTCCACAACTGGACTAATTCTTTATCCCTCAAATGTACCACATCTAGGATTTCCTTTCTTGATAAGGTGCTGGCATTTGTCTATCATTAGAGCAATCGTTAATACCTCTCTTTCTTAATATCAGTGTCCAAATCATGTAAATTCCACAACTTTGACATATCTCAAACCAAATATATTCTTTCTATTCCCTTACCTCATGCCTGTCTACAGACTTTTACTATCCCTTGCTAATGTTTTCTTGTCTCCTAAAAGGGCTTCCTCTGCCTCCATATATGACCCCTCCAAAGTATCCATGCCTCCTTTATATAATACAAGCTGATCAGGCACTCCCTTGCTTGGAAGCCTGAAGTTGGTGCAATTGTTATATTATAAAGCCCAAACTTCTGATCACAGCACACGAAACTTTTCATGTTATGGGCCCTGCATTTCTTTCCAGCCACATTTCTTGCTGTATTTTTCTTCTCACTCCACATTCCAGCCTTGTGACACTACCTGGAGATCCCAAGCATTCCGTGCTACTTTTGCATTCAAGCAACAGAAACCCATTCAGAGCAGCTAGAGTGAAAATGGAAGGGAATGGTTGTGGTAAAAGTATGAATGGATCAAATATTTTGATATGGGTCAGAAGTACAATTCATGCCATGGGAAGTGAAGCTCTGAATTAGAAAGACTTCATCCAGTTGGCATGTTAGTATGTGATCTCTAATTTCTGCCTCCTTGAGTCTGCTCCATTCGTTTTATTTCTAGGTGAGTCTTTCCTGCTCAGCTCATCTTGCACATGAAGCAGCTTTGTCCACCATCCTGTCCTCTCAGCTTCAGAGCCCGTCACCAACTGGTTATTCTGCTTTGTGCCATGGAGTTCAAAATCTAGCTTAGTTCATCACTTCTTAGGAAAAATCTTAGGTAGATGGCCAGACTATGTATTGTTTTCCTCAAGTCTTTTTGTTCTACCCTTGTGCAACCAGTGTGCTTTTCTATACAAACAAACAGCAACAACAACAAGCCCAACAGAGCATTATTCCCAGTTCAGTGCGGGAGCAGGGAGGGGGCTCACTGACTAATAACCCCAGCCCATTGCTTGAAACCTCTGCACGTCCACCTAGAACCTGCTTTCATCCCCGTTATCTGCTGGTGATAACTACCCATCTTTCAAAACACTGTAATCTTCTTGAGGGCAAAGATGTGCCTTGCTTATTATATATCTGCAGCCTGGAAAACACTAGCCAATCTATAGTTGTTGAATTAATGAATACCTAAACTCATGTCACTTTCCTGTATAGTCCCCCTGTCCCTGACAAAATAATGACCACTCCCTCCTTTTCACACAATTATAATACCCTCTCTATACACCTTTATGAGAAATAAGACACTGATATACTTGTTTGATTCCATTTTTTGGTTTCGATTTACTAAACCATAAGCTCCTTGAGGAAATAGCATGATTTATTGATTTCTAACAATGTTCCTGACCCAATGTAGATGCTCAAAAATATCTGCAGAATGAATAAAACAAACTTTCAGAAGCCCTTCACCCTCCAAGTGTCATTTGGATTCACTTTTCTTAGAGCACTATGCTACGTAAGGTTACGTTGCTCACCAGGAAGTAGAAACAAAGTAGCATAAAACTTGTCACTGTGCAGAAAATGCCTTACACTTGTAGGCAAAGGCATTTCCGTCCCATCACTGTTCTTAGCTCAGCAGGCCTGTCACTGGAAAAACTGGTTTTCAAAACACCCATTCTTGGAAGCACACTCGGGACTCTATCTAAAGACCCTGATACAGAATTTTGATTGATTTGCCTGGAGGACACAACAATAAAACACATCTCTGAGGGAATATACTAATTGGCTCTGTTTTAATATCTGTTTATCAAGCATAGACAATTCTTTTGTTTGGAGATCATTTAAAGGGTATCATATGCCAAAAATAATCAGATGTATTGTTCCTTCATTTCCTTAATGAACTCTCCTATAATTTGTCTTTTCCAGTAAATTGCAAGTGAGTCACAATTTGGAAAATAATTCTTTTAAAAAGCAACTTTTCAAATTCACTCAGAGATGGAAATAGTAAATATTTACTTCAGTGTACCACCATCTGTCAGAGCCAGTGCCCATAAGGGATTACTTTCTTAATTTTTTGTTTCAATAGCCAATGAAGAAGCCAAACTTCTTCAGCTTGGAACAGTAGAAAATTATTTGTAAATTTACAAATTTGTTTCCAAAATTAATTAATTTTAATCATGATATAAAATCTGTATTTTTTGGGGGGCCGGCTGTAGCTCAATTGGTAGGGTGCCGGTTTACCACATAGGAGGCCCCGGGTTCTGTTCCTGGGGCCTCCTTGAGCGGGCAGACCTCCTTGAGAAGGCAAAGCCGCCACGGGCAGGGCAAAGCTGCCACGGGCAGGGCAAAGCCGCCACGGGCAGGGCAAAGCCGCCACGGGCAGGGCAGGCCCCCACGAGCAGGGCAAGCTGCCCGCGAGCAGGCAAGGCCGCCGTGTGGCGAGCTGACTCGGCAGGTCGCCTCAATGGGGGGGAGACAAGCAGACACGGAAGAACACAGGAATGAACACAGCAAGAACAAACAGAAAGGGGGGGATATATAATTTTAAAAATTGTTTTAAATAATAATAAAATAAAATAAAAATAAAATCTGTATTTTTTTAAGTTTAAACACTATACAATAAAGTAGAAAGTAAAAATCTTTAAAATTCCTATTCCCTGGAAATAACTTGAATATATACTAAGAATTTTTAAAATAATTTGTTGCTGCCATCATTTAGGGCTGCCTAACATTTTTAGATTTGCCTAAAGTTTTTAGGGTTGTCTAAAAGCACTAAACAAATTTGATTCAATAAGCCAAAAGTGGGGGTGGATGTGCCTCAAATGATTGGGCGTCTCTCTCCCATATGGAGGGACCTGGGTTCAATCTCCAGGACCTCCCGGTAAAAACAAACAAACAAACAAACAAACAAACAAAACAAAATAAGCCAAAAGTAGTATTATTTTAAAGTATCAAAACAGGCATTATTCATTTGCCCGTATTGAAGCTGGGTCAACTTAAACTTCCAATATAGACAAGAGTTCTGTATAATCATTTCTAATAATTACAACTCTTCCATTTATATGTATTTTGTCTATAGCTCTCATATGACAGTGAAGTGGTTAATTGCCTCTTACATCCACAGTTAATTAACTGCAGTAATTCTCTGCAGGACCTTTTCTGTACAACTAGAAATTTTAGGTATTACAGATGAAATTTGCCTCATCTTTTGCAGTGTGAAGTTGTATTATATTCAGTAAATATACCACTGGTATTTATGGTGAGCTCTCTCTATTATGATTACTTTCTTGGGCCATGGGAGAGAAGTAGGAATCCATTTGGGAACACTTGGCTTCATTTTTCTTTGTATGAATAGTCACATTCATTGCATTATTCTTTCAAAAGTTGTGTTCACTTATAAGCAACAGTAGAAAATTCAGGATGAAACAAAGCATAACCTGCAACAAACAGTAAAGGCAGGTTTCAGCGTCTCTCTGCTCTTCTCAATGGAATGCTAGAAGGAGTCAGTGTGGATGAAGCAAGGCCTTACCGCTGCCTGTAGAAAACCCCACATACACAGAGCTCGCTCCCACTCCTGGGCCACCAGATTTGGGTCACATAAAAACCAGTAAGAATGAGGTTTTCATTACTTACTACATAGTCATAGGCAGAGCCCTATCTTAGGCTCTGTCTAATTTGTGGAGAATTATATGATAGAGAACAACTTTCGGAGGAAAAATTGAGGTCACAGGGAAAATCGTCATTAGAAGAGGAGACAGTCTCACTTTTCTGGACAGAATCTTAATCTTAATGAGTAGGCCAATTTGTTGCTGGCTAAAATAATAGAGATGGGAAAGAGTGTCATAGAACAGGAGAGGAATAACGGAATAAACTTGAGGAAATAATTGCCTTCAAATGAAAGTAAATGTCTCTCAGAAAAATTCTACTCTTCCCCTTGCAGTCCACAGCACTTGCTAAAAGGATTCTGCTTGGAAGCCTACTGAAGTTGTTCTTCATAGAGCCCAGTGCAAGGTCACAGTTACCTCCAAATCAAAGGCTGAAGTTAATGTAAGTCATGGTAGTTCTCTGGAGCTTGGCCAGTCAGAGCTTATACTTTTTCATATTTGTCACTGATATATGTTATAAATGATGGAAATTCTTTCAAATACATGCTTCCATTTTTAATCTACCCATTTAGAAAAAATAGGTGTTTCAGATTGCTGAAAATTATCAGCAACTCACGCCACCTTTAAAAGAAGATTGAAAATTAAGGTCCACACAATTCTCTACTCATGACTCCTTTTCCTCCTCTTTCACAGACTAAATGTTGCAAGTAAGATTTTTGGTTTGAGTTTTGTGCCTTAGATGATTCTTTCATGTGTGAGACTTAATCTCATTCTTAGTCCCTGAGATGTGTAGCAGTCACCTCAAGTAAAGTGGTAGACACATTACACTCATTGTAAAATTGCTACTCAACTTAAGAAAGGAAAATGAACCATTCTGCTGATATGCATATATACAGTGCCCTGCAGCCCCAAACTGCCATGATGGTATGCTTTTAGGGCTTGAGACAAAATACTGTGAGATGGAGGAGAGGAATCCAGTTACCCAAGGGCATTCTTAGATGCCCAGGAGTTTCGACAGACACAAAAGAAAGTAGAGAAACAGTGATTTTCTTTGAGCTTGTCTGCTGCTGAATTTTTTCAAATTAGAAATATGGCTTGGATTCACTATGCAGTAAAAATGAGAGAAAATTCTAGAATGAAGTAAACCATCTGGAATTTGTTAGAATGAGTCAATTATGCAATGATGAAGACCAGAAATGGGGAAGGGCTGCGGAAGTAGAGAAGGGGCATGTTCAAATGCCATCTCAAGAAAATAAACAGTAGAAACCTCACACAAAGCAGGCAAAAGGAAGAAAAGACTCCAAGAGGAAACAGATATCTAGTTTAGATTCCTCTGATAGGAATGGGTGTATGGGGAAAGGAGGTGAGCTAAATTTATCCATGTTAGGCTCAAGGTAATAGAGGGTATTTAAATACATGATATCACAGGAATAATTTTATTTCCACCACCAACCTAAGAGTTTTGCACAGATAAAAAAGATAATATATATGAAAGTATTTTCTTAGTTATATAAATATACCTTTTGTATAAAGGGTGTTTTCATTGCTATTCCTATTATTAACAATTACAATATTACAAAGCTGAGGTTTGAGGAGGCTCAAGCCTGGAGACAGACTGTCTTCTTGTAGGTTAAAGTTAAAGCTTTAAGGATCGGTGAGATTGCTAGGTAATGTGACTAGATGGAGAAAAGCAATGGGCTCAGAGTGTCTGAAATTCAAAAAAGAACAAATATCGAAATCTAAACAGGTCATTTAGATTTGTATACATGGAGAAAGCTTGTTTTCCTTGTCATAGAAATTGAGCCTGAGGCCAATACTCTGGAAAGTCAATATTTAGACATAATGAACAACCACTATACCGCAATATCTTAAACATGCAGAGAGAGAGACAAACAAAAAACAAACCAAGAAAATTAGATGGCCAATGGTGCTTCAGCATGCAAAGCCATAATTTCACCGTATTTTCCATCACCCTTTATGAAACTAAAGTAATGATTCCACTAAGAGATTTTTTAATGCGAAAGGACCAGCCAGAATTCTGAGATGTTTTTCTTAGCAATACAGTAGTACTTGATTAGAATACTAGTCTGTTGATTTGCCCATTGAAAGGATAAAGGAAGCTGATTATTTTTAACTTTGATAAGTAAATTAAACAACTAAATGCTATAGAGACTGAGATAATGCCTTGGGTGAATTATAGCTAAAGAAAATCAATAGGCTATAACTTTCTTGTTTGTAACAAGATTTAATTTAAAGCTTACAGCAGAACAAAGTTGTTTTACAAGACATTCTTCTCAGAAATAGATTGTTTTCCTGAAAGACAATTAGTTTCAGACTTGTCCTTTCTCATTATTTAACACTCATAAACTTATATAGTGGTGCCTGTTGTACTTACTACAGCTATCAAGTCAAGTCACAGAAAAGAGATCTCTGGTATGTTACCTTGAAATTGTGTGGCATACATACAAAATATGTAAACATTTTTTTAGTCTTGTGATATATACCTAAATACCTTCCTAAATACCCCTAGGAAGAAAATGAAAATAAATACCAGTATTGATTAGACAAAGTGATTTTACCACAATTCAAAAACAGAGTAGTATTTAGATAAACTAGGGATTTTATGACAAGCCAAAGAAATGCAAAGCTGATGTAAAGATAGTGAAGTAAAAAATGAAAAAAATATAATGAAGTTCCCTATTTAGGAAAGAAAATTCTAGGCTTGTTTTGTATGCTAATGAGCATATTATTATGAGAAAATAATAGATCATAAGAAATTTGACTTTTTAACAAACTCCTAACAATTCTTTCATTCTGTTTGTCCATATGGAGTTCTTTTTCTCTTTATATCTCAGTCAGTACCGTGTGTGTGTGTGTGTGTGTGTGCGCGCGCGTGCGTGCGTGCGTGTGTGTGTGTGTGTGTGTATTCTCAAAAGCCTTACTAAAATCTGAGTTTCCCTTTCCTCAACCAGCTCATCATTTTGATCCACTGAGAGACCCTAAGGATTTGCAAAGGGCAAATTATGTCATACAGAACTGGAGATCATAATTAAAGTTACAAAGTGTGTATCAGCAGTTAATAGCCTTCTGTAGAAGATAGGAGCATGACATAAAGGAATATACAGAAAACTACCAAATTGTAATGCTTTATTTGTATGTATTTACAAACACATCTGAAATGCTCATAGATATAAGGTGTATCCTTTTCAGATTGGAATTTTGCTCATCAATAAATATTTGTATGATCATGTATCATTCAGGAACTGTAAAGAAGAGCGGGTTGTCTATGGCCTGAACTGTGATCTATGTCTGATGGCAAAACCCCAAAATGTGTGTAACTATCAGAGGCGGTATGCCACACTTAGGGATGTGCATGTGGGGGGTTGTGGAAGGGGTGGGGGGGGTGGCATATGGGTGCTCCTGGAATCTCTGTGTAACATTTATGTAATCAATGTATCCTAAAAATGTATATAGATATATAAAAAATAAATAAAAAAGTAATAAATGAAAAAAAACAAAAAATAAAATAAAATAAAATAAACAATGTGAAGTGGAGGTCTTATTTTCTTTGTGTTACTCATAACATCTCCATAGAATATAAGCTCCTTGAGGTAGAGAATTCGCCTCATTTATTCTTCAACTTATCTCCAGTAATTTGAAAGGACCTGATACTTGCACAATTAATATTAATTGAATGAATGCTTATATCAATACTTACTGGAGTTATCAAAACTAGAGGATACTATTCCTTCTGGTCCAAAATATATCCTAATCTATTGTATTTCATTAATATTGCACTTTATCTCAGACTCTCTACAATCTGAATTATATCAAAAGAAAATTATCAGATAATATGTGTTGACAAATCTAGAAAATCAACAATTTACATAAATATGCTTATAAATAATCCACTCTCCACCTTAGAAGTTATGGTAGAATAGCTTTACACATTTAGAGAGACTTTTAATCCAGAATTATGATCCTAGAGAATAGTTGTGAAATTCAAAAACCACATCGTGGAAAACAACATGCTCCCTGGTATCCTAGTGTATAAATGTCTTCTTATAAGTTGCTCGAATTCTTCATTTTGCCTACTTATATTTACTGAAGTTACATTGACAAAGATTAATTCGAGCTATAAAGCATTCTTTAAAATGCAAATTTTTAAGATCAGTCATTCAAGAATCAGAGGAGCAAAGAGTACTTCATCAATATGAACACAAAATGAAAATTAGCTTTCAAAGAACTTGGTTAGAAGCAGTTAGAGAGTTATAAAGAGCACAGTCTCAGGAGTCTTGTAAAAATTCTAGCTTCACCCCCTATTGGCCATGTGACCTTGTGCAAGTTATTTATACTATGGTTTTATTTTTCCTTATTTGTAAGAAATAGACATATAGGGCTATTGGAATGTTTGAGTCAATTAATATTATTAAGTACATAGAACCATACCTGAGTTAGCTATTTCTATTAATGTTTAAGAAATCAATGAAAAAAAGGGAAGACTTCAGTTTTGTGCTGACTGGAGTCTATGGGAAAGCTGATGGCAGGCTAACTAGCAATGGGCACTCTATGTAATTGGTTAGGGGAGCATATTTGGCTTTCTTCAGTTGGTCTTCAGTTAGAAGCAGAGGCAAAAATTACGGAAGCTGACAGTTATTTATCAAGTCCTGGTTATTTTGGGTCATTTTTTACAGGGCTTGTGGTTTGATTACATGGGATGGTTATACAGATAATGAGTCAAAGTTTCCTGGTTCTTGTATATTCAGTTTCTCAGTTGCCCCTTTTGGTCATTCTCTCACTTATGAGAGGTTGACCAATTCAGTGAAAGCTAGAAATCCGGATCTTCACCACTCAGAGATTGTTCAGTTATCTTCACACCTGACTGTATTGTAAGATCTTCTTGACCTTTTTGCTGTTGTATCATCACACCAATCATCTGATGAGAGATTAGCTGCCTAGAAGCATTTAAGCCTCTGGATAGAATGCAATGGGCCAGCATTATGAGCACTATGACATAAACAAATATAACTAAGAGCCCCTGTTAAACCTTCAGAACCAAGAATCTCATTGTTCAGCCCAGGACAAAAGAATAAATTCTAAAAGTTCTGGGTAAATGGCATCATTATAGGTGGTCACTCCCCTACAATGCTTTCTTGCAAAAAAATGGCTGAGAACCCACAGAGCAGGAGGCTTCAGAGCATCGATCTGGAGGGACCTGGATAAAGAAATAAAGAACCCAAGGGAAAACCATGAGTTTCTCTCCCCTGTAGCTGGACACAGCAGGCAGCTAAGCCCCAATCCCAAGGCAAATAGCCATGGACCCCCTGACTCTCACCAACCAATGAGTGGGAGGGAGCATTCTCTGGGGGGAAGAGGGATCTGGTGAAGGGTAGAGAGCCGTTTCCTTTCTGTGAGTTTGGACACCTGAGTCCCCTTTGAATCTAGGGAAAGATACCAGCCAGCACTGAGGTGACCCTGGGGAGAGGGGAGAGAGGAATCTGCTCAGACAGCCTGTTACACCCAGCCATCCTGGGAGAGAGGAATTTGGGAAGGGAGGGGTTGGAGACAGGCAACTAACTAGTCCAGCCGCTGAAAACTATTAAAACTCCAACTCCCCTAAGGGAAACAGGCTGTAGGAAGAGCTCAATAAGCTTTCAAAAGCTTATTTAGGGTTCCCTGGGAGGAAGAGGGCTCTGGAAGACAGTTGAGAGTAGTTTCTTTGCAGTGAGTTTGGTCAGCTGAGCCCCTTCTAAATCTTGGAAGGGACCCTGACCTGACCAAGAGAAGGGAGGAGGGATCTGCTCAGACAGGTTGTCAGGCCCAGCCACCTTGGGAGAAAAAGCAATTAGAATAGAGAGAGGATCCGGACAGACAGGCGCCTAATCAGCAGGATGCTGGCAAACTGCTAAGAGTCTAAAGTGCCTGAAAGAAAGTGGGGGGATAGCTTTCTGAAAGGCTAACTGACCTAAGGAGAAAGTTTACCTTACTGGAAGAATTCCTGCCTTGAATAAATGAGGTCCCTGGTTTGATTCCTGTCTTCTCTTAGAGAAGTGATCCACCAGATTATCAGACACCCAGCTAATACTTTATGGCAAGGAACATACAGACATTCTTTTTGTATTAGCTTTTCTTGGATCTCTTATTTTTCTTAAAAAAGGTTCATTTTTTAAATTTAACTTCATTTACTCACTAAAACCTGGTTCAAAACCTGCAGAGGGCAGACTGCAGGGTGATTGATTGATGAACACTGGCAGCCTGAGAAGCTCCTTAGGGACCTAAGAAGGAAGGCTATTTTTCCTTGTTTTGTTTTTTGTTTCTTTGTTTATGCATTCTTTTTTTTCTCTCTTTCATTCTCCTTTTTTTGAAATTAGGTGCTGTTGTCTTCTTTTTTGTTTGTTGAGTTTCCCCTTCCTTTGTTTCCCTGTTTTTTGTCTACCTATGCTATTTCTTTTCTTTCCTTAATCTTTCTATTTTCTGTTTTCTGTTGTTGTTCTTTCATTCCTCCTTTTTGTTTGGTCTTCAGTTTTCTTCTTTTCATTTCTCTCTCTTTTTCTCTCTGTTTTTTTTTCTGCTTGTTTCCTTTTTTCTTTTTCTCTTTTCTCTTTCCCTCTTTTCTCATCATTCCAGCCTTTTAATTCATTCTATATATTTCTCTCTATTCTGTTTCTCATTTCATTGTTTCTATTCCACATTTTTATTCTTACTCCTCTGCACTACCTATTATTCATTTTCCTAGGTCATATATGGTTCTTCTTCTACATTTTACTATTATTATTACTATTATCCTTTTTCTCTTCTTACCTCTTTCCTTTTCTCTGGTCCTAAATTTTCTTTTTCTCATGGGAACATAGACAACAGCAAAGAAATAGAATAAGATGAATGGAGTCTCAAAGTGAAAACTTACCACACACACAAAAACAACAACAAAATAAAACTCTAGAGTGGAAAGAGAAGATAATGAACTGAATAAACCCATCAATATAAACTGATGCCTAGAAACCAACAAAAAAATCACAACCCATACTAAGAAACAGGAAGACATGGCCCAGTCCAATGAACAAACCAAAAAACAGGAGGAGAAGCAGAAGATGGAATAACTAATCAGAGATGTCCAAAGATATATCATGAATCAACTTAATGAAGTGAAGTAAGAGATTAAGGATATTAAGAAGACATGAGAGAACACACCGAAGAAATTGTAAACATACATAAAAAGATTATGGATATGATGGTGATGAATGGCAAAATGCAGAAAATAAAAAATACACTGGAAACATATAACAGCAGATTTGAACAGGCAGAGGAAAGAATCTGTGAAGTGGAAGATAGTACAGCTGAAATCAGTCATATAGGAGAAGAGATAAATAAAAAGAGAGAAAAACTCCATCATGGACTTAGGGATTTGAATGATAACATGAAATGCACAAACATATGCATTATAGGCATCCCAGAGGGAGAAGAGAAGGGATAGGGGACAGAAGGCATATTGGAGGAAATAATGGTTGAAAATTTCCCAACCTTATTGAGGGACATGGATGTACATGTTCAGAAAGCACAGCACACCCCCAAATAGTATAAATCCTAACAGGCCTGCTCCAAGACATATAGTTCTGAAATTGTCCAATGCTCAAGACAAAGAGAGAATACTGAAAGCAGCAAGAGAAAAAAATCCATCATATACAAGAGAAGCTCTATAAGATTAAGAAGGCAGTGGTATGACATAGTTAAGGTGTTAAAAGAAAAAACTTCCAGCCAAGAATTCTCTATCCATCAAAGCTGGGATTCAAAAATGAGGGATAGTTCAAAATATTCACAGATAAACAGAAATTAAGAGAGTATGTCAATAAGAAATGTGTCCTTCAAGAAATACTAAAGGGAGTTCTGCAGGTCAGAAGGAAAAAAAAACAGGAGAGAGAGAGAGAGAGAGAGTTGGAGGACAGTATAAGAACAACTAAAGAGATAAAAAGAGAAATAAAAACAATATACATCATGCATAAACCTAAAGATAATATGGCTAATGTAAGTAATTCCATGACAGTAATAACATTGAATGTTAATGGATTAAACACCCCAGTCAAGAGGCACTGACTGACTGAATGGATAAGGAAATATGACCCATCTATATGCTGTCTACAAGAAACCCACCTTACACCCAGGGACTCAAGGAGGCTGAAAGTGAATGGTTGGAAAACAATTTTACATGCAAACAATAACCAAAAAAGGGCAGGAGTAGCTATACTAATTGTTTCAGTCAGCCACAGGTGTGCCTTTTGAAATATATCAAAGATTGGTCAGTCTTTATAAAGGGTATTTATTTGGGGTAGACGCTTACAGTTACCAGGCCACAAAGCATAAAGTTCTTCCCTCACCAAAGTCCACGTGTTGGAGCAAGACAGCTGCTGACGCCTCCAGTGTTCAGGCTTCTGGGTTCCTCTGTTCCTGGGGCTGCGTTTCTCTCCAGGCTTAGCTTCTGTTTCCTCCACAAGTTCAGCTCTAGACCATGAGGCTCTCTATGTGTTGCATCTCCCCACAAGGCCAGCTGTATACTATCAGGCGAACAGCTCACTCCAACATCAGAACTGCTTCTCAAATCTGCTTCTCCAAATCTCTGCAACTCAAATCTGCTGCCTGGCCTTTATACTTGAGACCACACCCACCGAGGGGTGGGGCTCAACTTCCCACCAACGTAGCTGTCAACGCCCCACCGACGGGGCCATCAACACCCCAATCATAACCTAATCATGCCCAGATTAACAGATCAGTTTACAAACATGATTCAATTTATATTTTTGGAATTCATAACTACATAAACCATTACACTAATATTGGACAAAACAGACTTTAAATGCAAAACTATTGTAAGAGACAAAGAAGGCCACTATATACTAATAAAAGGAATAATCTATCAAGAAGAAAGAACAATTATAAATATTCATGCACCTAACCAGAGCACCTCAAAATACATGAGGCAAACACTAGAAAAACTTAAGTGGAGAAATAGATGCCTCTACAATTATACTGGGGGACTTTAATACACAATTATCATCATTAGACAGAACATCTCAACAGAGAATCAATAAAGGAACAAAGACCGAGAAAAATACATTAGAGGATCTGGGTCTAATATACATATACAGAACATTACACCCAAATAGAGCAGTATATACGTTCTTCTCAAGTGTACATGGCTCATTCTCCAAGAGAGACCACATGCTAGGCCATAGATCAACTCTCAATGAATTCAGAAAGATTGAAATTATACAAACTAATTTCTCTGGCCACAATGGAATGGAGTCGGAAATCAGTAAGGGGCAGAGAAGCAGATTAGGTACAAAGATATGGAAGTTAAACACACATTCTTAGACAATTAGTGGGTCAAGGTGGAAGTTGCAAAAGAAAGCAGTAATTACCTTGAAATGAATGAAAATGACAACACAATGTATCAAAACCTATGGGATGCAATAAAAGCTGTACTAAGGGGGAAATTCAAGCCATAAAAGCTTATATTAAAAAAGAAGAAAAAGCTAAAGTCAAAGAACTAACTGCACACTTGGGAAATTAGAAAAAGAACAGCAAATTAAACCCAAAGGAACCAGAAAAAAGAAAATAACAAAAGATGAGAGCAGAGCTAAATGAAATTGAAAATAAGAAAGCACTAGAAAAAATAAACAAAATCAAAAGCTAGTTCTTTGAGAAGATTAATAAAATTGACAAGACCTTGGCTAGAGTAACGAAGAAAAAAAAGAGAGAAGATGCAAATACATAAAACAAGAAACAAAGAAGGGCATATCACCACTGACCCCACTGAAATAAAGAGTATCATAAGAGGACAATTTGAAAAATTGTCTGCCAACAAGATGATTAATTTAGGGGAAATGGACAAATTCCTAGAAACACATAAGCAGACTATATTGACAAAAGAACAAATTGATGAACTCAACATACCAATCACAAGTAATGAGATTGAATTAGTCATCAAAAACCTCCCAACTGTTTGGGGTCTTTCTTTTTGGGGTAATGAAATTGATCTAGATTATTTAGGATGATAAATATACAACATTGTGATTATACTAAAAGCCATTGATTATATACTTTGGATGGAATAGCCAGATACAGCAGCTATGCACAGGAGGGAAAATATAGTGAGATTGAGAGGTGAGGAATTTCTTGTTTGTTTCTTTGTCTGTTTTTTGTTTATTATCATTTATACTGAAATAATGAAACTGCTCTAATAATGATTGAAGTGATGAATGCACAACTATGGGATTATAGCAAATACCATTGATTGTACACCTTGGATGAATTTCATGCTTTATTAATATGTATCAATAAAATTGATTTAAAAAATAAACAAAAAAATAAACAAAAACAACAACAAAAAACCTCCCAAATAAGAAGAGTCCAGGACCAGTTGGCTTCACAGGTGAATTCTACCAAACATTCTAGAAAGAATTAACACCAATCCTGCTCAAACTCTTCCAAAAAATAGAAGTGGAGGGAACATTGCCTAGCTCATCCTATGATGCCAACATTACCCTAATAGCAAAGCCAAACAAAGATGCTGTGAGAAAGGAAAACTATAGACCAATATCTCTAATGAACCTAGATGGTAAAATCCTCAACAAAATACTTGTAAATTGTATTAAACAACACATCAAATGAATTATACACCATGACCAAGTGGGTTTCACCCCTGATATGTAAGGATGGCTCAACATAAGAAAATTAATCAATGTAATACACTACATAAACTGATTGAAAGAAAAAAAATCACATGATCATCACTATAGATGCAGAAAAAGCATTCGACAAAATACAGCACACTTTCCTGAAAAAAAAAAAACACTTCAAATGATAGTAATAGAAGGAAACTTCCTCAACATGACAAAGGGTATTTATGAAAAACCCACAGTTAACATCATATTTAATGGTGAAATCCTAAAAGCTTTCCCTCTAAGATCTGGAACAAGACAGGAATGTGCACTGTCGCTGCTCTTATTTAACATTTTATTAGAAGTACTTGCTCGAGCAATGATGCAAGAAAAAAGATATAAATGACATTCAAATTGGAAAGGAAGAGGTAAAAATTTCACTATTTGCAGATAATATGATCCTACCTTGAAAGTCCTGAGAAGTCTACATCAAAGCTACTAGAGCTTACAAATGAGTTCAGAAAAGTGGCAGGTTATAAGGTTAATGTGCAAAAATTGGAAACATTTCTGTACACCAATAATGAGCAATCTGAGGAGGAAGTCAAGAAAAAATCCCATTTACAATAGCAACTAAAAGAATCAAATACCTAGGAAAAAATTTAACTAAAAATGTAAATGACTTGTTTGCAGAAAACAACACAACACTGTTAAAGGCAATCAAAGAAGACCTAAATAAATGGAAGAATATTCCCTGTTCATGGATAGGAAGACTAAATATCATTAAGATGTCTATCCTACCCAAACTGATTTACAGAGTTAATGCAATCCCAATAAAAATTACCACAGAATCTTTTACTTAATTGGAAAAGCTAACTATGAAATTTATTTGGAAGGGCAAGAGGCCCCAAATAGCCAAAGACATACTGAAAAAGAAAAACAAAATCAAAGAAATCATACTACCTGACTTCAAAACAGACTACAAAGCTACAGTGGTCAAAACTGCATGGTATTGGAATAGGATAGACATACTGACCAATGGAACTGAGTTCTAATATAGATCCTCACATATGCAGTCAACTGGTATTCGACAAGGCCACCAAGCCCATTCAACTGGGAGAGAATGGTCTCCTCAACAAATGGTGCTTAGAGAACTGGATATCCATATCCAAAAGAATGATAGAGGAACACCGTCTCACATCTTATACAAAAATTAACTCAAGATAGAGCAAAGATCTAAATGAAAGTGCCAAGACCATAAAGATCTTGAAAGATAATGTAGGGAAGCATCTACAGGATCTTTTATTAGGAAATGGTTTCATGAACTTTACACCCAAAGCACATGCAATGAAAGGAAAAATAGATAAATGGGACCTCCTCAAAATTAAAAACTTATGCACCTCAAAGGAGTATGTCAAGAAAGTGAACAGGCAGCCTACTCAATGGGAGAAAATAGTTGGTAACCATATATCTGATAAGGGCTTAATATCCAGCATATATAAAGAAATCCTACACCTCGAAAATAAACAACCTATTTAAAAAATGGGTAAGGGATTTGTTCTAGTCAGGGTTCTCTCGGGAAACAGAATCAACACGAGATCTCTGTTAAAAATATAAGATTTTATAAGAGTCTCTCACGTGACCGTGGGGATACACAAGTCCAGGTTCCGCTGGCAGGCTGCAAGCCAGGGGCTCCGACGAAAGGCCGATGAAGGGTCCTCGATGAGCTTGCGCCGATGAAAGACTGATGAAGGGTCGTCGATGAGTTCCTGGGAGAAGTTCGCTGTCAAACGACGAGCTGGGAAATTCTCTCCGAATGTTGAAATCAGTTCCCTTTTATAAGCAGTCAACTGAATGGATAACAGCGTC